>JAPQWV010001549.1:0-82509 GCA_027422505.1 Craterostigma plantagineum
CACGTTATTTGTTCCAAAAGAATCTGCAGGTTCGGTTTCATGGAGATGATCACTCTCATGCAACGGAACATGAATCTTAAAAGTTGTCAAAGAATCTCTTGCAGCTCGAAGATGTAGTGTCCCATTAAAATCTGCATCCTCGTCGTTCAACAAATCGTTAACCATTCTGGTTGATCGAGCACGAAACTTTGGGAGATGGACTTTTTATGAAGTCCACCTTTCCTCTGATAAGAATCGATGTAATCTTGTGATAATGGTTGGGGAAATGAGGCGACTTTCCTTTGCAGAGGACAACGAGGTGGAAGTTGAGCATGTCTCGACATGATCGGTCTTTATGACATCTGCACAAAAAAATAAAAAGAAAAGGATAGGCCTGCAATTTTCTTTTACACATAAAGGAAGACTACCCAAGTTAGAGAAGACAAATAAGGAAGACAAGTTAAGAAACAAATGATAGATAATATGCTTTGCAGCAAATTGTTCAAACTAAGCGATGGAAATATAATTCATGACCTACACACCGTCTGATGATCGAGGAGGAGAAAAAATGAGAGCAAAACACTGTTATCAGAAACCAAGGCGCAATGAACTAAGATACAATCGAAAAGCTAAAATTCTAAGCTATAGTATTACTTGTCTGCAAATTTCCAGTGGCCATCAACGTTACCTGAAAAGTTTGGAGATAAGAACACTTTTGAGAGCATACCTAAAGTCCAAGGCACAACACAAAGGGCTAATCTTACGATTAACATCAACTGAATGAAACTAAGGGGGCCCACACTTTGACTCTTTTTCTTATATAAAAACCTATTGGCCGAGCCCTGATAAAACAGTGGATCCATTACAAATCATTATCAACTGATGTGAGGGGCATTTTACGTACATTCAACCAGAAAAGAAGAAAGGTGAAAGAGAATATTACACAGAACAATCAACATTCATATTTGACATTATCTAATACAGTAGTTGTCAAGTATCAACGCAGCAGAGCCATAAAACTGAATTTCCAGTTCACGGAAAAGAACCCTAAATTCATACTACCTTTTGTAAACTGTTCATAAATAGTAGCAGAAATTTCCCAGGCAACCGACCAATAAAACGAGAGACAGATAAAAATCAACCTCATCCCATATTCATTTAAGACTGAAAACGCAAGAAAAAAAAAATTGCAATGAATCATCTAGTCAGAATCGAGCAGATGAAAAAAAAAAAAAAAAAGAAATTATTGAAGCGATAAACCAAGAAGAAACCAGAAAAATAATAATAACAAAACAGATACCTTAAACGAGATGTGCTCTTTGCTTTACGCTCTTCTCTTCAGATTGAGAAAATGCATTCAGCTATGGAGTTTAACTGATTAGGAGAACTGTGATTGCACCATTAGTCCATTATGTAAAAGAATGAGGGGAATCAAGAGGTGAGAGTCAGCAGACTGTATTTGCTGTTCCTCAAGTGGACTTGAGTGGCTATAAAAAGCGGTTTTGAAAACGCACCAAATCCTCTATCCCAGAAATATGTCCCACACCATGTCCCAACGTGTTAATATACGAAAAATACTGATCACCGTAAATTCAGAAAATATATGATATGGATATCATTTTGATCGTCATTAAATAAATAATAAATTAATGTATTTATTTATTTTTATAGGATAAAGTACATGAAATAATGATGATTTTATGATTGGTGGAATATGAAATTCAATTTTTTTATACATTTAAAAATAAAAAGAAAATATTTGAGCCACATGATTTCAAATCCCACTGATTAAATGGGACAGACACTGAGACAGGGAAGTGGGACAGACGATTTTTGCCGGTTTTGAAATCGATAACAATACAAATTAATATCTTTTACACAAAAATATGGTCTTTACTTATTAATAATTACGTTAGTAATTTGCTACGATAGAAAGTTTACAATTATAAAAAGATTTGTGGTTAAAAATAACAAGAATGATAGTTTGAATTAAAAAGTTAACTAATTTTGTAATTGTATTTTGAAAATAACACTATTCTTGTTATTCTCTCCATCACCAGTGGATACTCATTTTCCACACAAACCAAAAAAGTACTCCAGTGGACACTCATATGTATACCAAAAATGCGTTTATTACAATTAACCTCCTCAATAAACACACGTTTGCGTTTAATATTTAATGAACGCATTCATGTTTCTATATTATAAGGTTGGCCCAACTAAAATTGATAATTATTATTGATGCAAACAAGTGACCTTGACATGAATGTGACAATTGACGGCTTTGACTGTACAAAGGACAAAGTCACAAGTCACGTCTTTTCGATAAATTTGTAAAAGTTTGTATTTCATTGCACCAGCTCTTTATATATGTGTAAATATATTTTGTTATTAATTTTTTCCTCTATTAAATTTGAAATAATATTTCTAGTCTAATTTATAAAGTTGTAAAATATGTGACTATTACTGAAGTTTTATAAAAATTGGCGTGAAAGTGAATATTACAAAAAATAGTCTTTTGAGTATGAGAATGAGTTTAACGGTTGGAGAAGAATTACTGCATTTTGAGTTTGTGAATGAGTTTGAGTTTGGAATCGTTTTTCGGTGACCATCTCAACGATCCCTCTATATTTTCTCCATATTACAGTGTGAATAGTGTCACCAAACTCCAAGCATGTAATCTATATTTTCCACTATTCTCAATATTTATATTTTAACTTTTATTTAAAATTTTTGTTATATTATTTTGAAAATATTAGAATCTCTTTAAACCATAAATATAATAACAACACTAGTCTGAATAGCACTTATTTATAAACTAATTAATATATTTTTAGCAGAATAAAATCTGGATTGCTATTCACCGCCCCCTTTTTCCTAGTCACCGCCCCCTAAAGGGCTAGAAAAAGACGTTTTTGCCCTTTTGAATTTAAATTTCTATTTAAAGTCCATTTTCATACAACACTTTTAATATCGCAATCACACATCCAAATCAGAGTCAAACATAAATAAAAAAAATGAAATCGCAATGAATCGTCTATTTGGGAAATTAAAAGGTCAAAAGAAAGAGTCTTTTTGGGACGGATGGTAAGCAAATTCTCGTAAATTTCGTCAATATACACGCGAATTATCGAACACCGATCGGATCCGATCGAAAAAATTAGGCCCGACGAAACATAATTTCGGTCAACACAAGGGGTGACCGAACAACAATTTCGATCACCCATTGTGGCGACCGAAATCATGTTTCGGTCACCCTTGGAGGTGACCGAAAACGTTGTTCGGCCGAGGCTGCCCTAACCGAATTTTTAATTCGGTCGGGATGGCCTCGGCCGAAACGGGATTTCGGCTCCCGTATAGGCGACCGAAATCTGATTTCGGTCGCCTCTTACGGCAGCCGAAATTCCATTTCGGTTGTTATTTAATTTTTTTTTATTTTTTTTATTTTTTGTAGACTTTGAGAGTGTTCCGGAGGATTCCACGGGCGACGGGATAAATTACAGTGAACATTTCCACGAAGGAGGACGATTTCCGACCGACGTGGAAGCCATTAACTGGGCGAAAGCCGTCGCTATTGCTCTTGGTTTCGAGGTGATTATTTCGTCACATAAGAAATGCGGTACAAAAAAATTGATTAGATGTTCTCGCGGAGAACGTATAGAGGCAAGGAGGATGACTTGGAGAGGCTATCGAAGTCTAACAAGTGCAGGTGTCCTTTTGTAGTAATAGCCCAGCAGGATCCAACTACTAGGGAATGGTACATTCGTACGGGTGCACCTGAGAATTCCATACACAATCACCCTCTGATACAGTATCCCGAGGGACACCGCCAGACTAGTGGGTTAAGCAGCCAGGCAAAGAAAGTCGTAGAGGAAATGACTGCTGCGCAAGCGAAACTAGCACATATTCTCTCAGCGATGAGGGCTCGACACGCAGAAGATAACGCGACAATCCGACATATATATAATTACAGAGATCATTTGAAGAAGCAATATTCTGAGGGTCGAGACGTGGTGAGCCAGTTGATGCACCAGGCGACAGAGTCCGAATATTTTGTTGAAGCGCTGAGAGACGATGAGACTAATGCGCTGACACATGTCTTTCTCGCACACCCGGAGTCACTCGCACTGCTGAGGACGTATCCTTATTTTATTGGTATTGACTCGACGTACAAGACCAATAGATATAAGATGCCTCTAGTTGAGATTATAGGGATGACTCGCTGTAATCACAACTTTCTGTGTGGGTTTGCCGTCATGGAGGACGAGACGGAGAGAAGTTACGGGTGGATGTTGCAGTCTATCAGGGATATTCTAGGGCCAGGTGTCCACCCGTCCGCGATTGTCACTGATCGTGAGTTGGCCTTCTTCGACCGGTACATATGGTGTTTCCACATTCTCACCATCTCCTGTGCACGTGGCATATTTATTGGTTGGGGAAGAGAAAAAAGACCGCAGCTCACTTCACGCACAAGTCCTGGAAAGCAGTCGTGGAAGCTCCGACGATTGACGAATACGAGAAGGCAGTGAGTGACATGCGTCACCGTTGGCTAGCCGACTCAGCGATCGTTAGTTATGTTGAGCAGACGTGGTTGGTGCATAAGGAGAAGTTCGCCAGAGCTTGGACGAACATGTGCTTCATTTCGGGAACACCACTACATGTCGTGTGGAGAGTGCTCATAGCGAGTTGAAAGGATGGCTGAACTCGGCCACTGGGCTCTTGACACCGTATGGGTGAAGGTGCACGAGCAGATTCAGAATCAGTTGAATCGTATCAGAAATGTAATTTAATTATTGTTACGTGTCAGATATCCTTATCTAATAATTTGTTTATGTTGACATGCAGACACTTGAGGAGTCCAGGTCGAAACAACCTATTCCGATGTCAGGATTTCCATTCCTAACATTATTATACAGAGTGTCACACCATGCAATATTAATTATGGGAAACGAGCTTTGGCGGGCCAAAGAGTTGTCGAATGAGGTTTACTCCAGGTGCGGATGTGTAGTACGACGTACGCACCAACTACCATGTGCTTGCGAGCTTTAGCAATGCGTGGACAACAACTACCCAGTTTCAATAGAATGCTTGCACGACTTCTGGAGGACACTCACAATCGGCGAGGGAGTAGTTCCCGGTATTTCTGATCAAGATCGCTTATACGATCTCGTGCGTGAGGCAGAAGGTCGCGATCCCGCCGTTATGCGTGGCCTCCATCGAGTAGTTCACGAACATCTCTATCCCGAGGCCCAAGAGTGGAATGAGCCTGTTGTTAAGACATCTGTAAAAGGTCGGCCAAAGAAAAGAGACTCCACGAAACGTGATCGAAGTGCTTGGGAGTACGCATCCCCAAGGGGTGGATGCAGCGCAGGGCGCAGCAGTACCAGTCGTAGCAGCCAGGGTCGTAGCAGTCATGGCCGTACGCCATCTTCGCCTGCGAAGCGATCTCGTACTTCTACTACGGAGACAGGTACTAATATCTTTCACTACTAAATTCATAGCGAGCTCGGAAATCCACCTCTAATCCGGTAAAATGCTTTGTACAGGTGAATCCAACTTCTTCCACAGCCGCTTGCAGTACCACGTAACATCTGTCATCCAACACTATATAGTTAGTTAAGGATGTGGTGGCTGACGGCAACTGCGGATTTCGCGCTATAGCTTCTCATATTTACGGTGATGAGGACGAATGGGTCACCGTAAGGAATAACGTCTCGAATGAAATCGAGGCCCATTGGGATAGGTACTCGGCATTGTACTACGACGATTCATTGGAAATGCAGTTGGATCGTATACGCTGGGAAGGGGGGGCTTGGCAAACCACTGGATGTTGACAACGTGCGATTTGTGTGCTGTGGCGACAATTTGGAACGCTGTAGTTATCCTCTACGGGTACGGCAACGGATCGAACGTCAACATGCATTCTACGACGATACTGCCACTGCGTGCCGTTCGGACTGCTGATAGACCGAACCGAACTATCGTCATAGCGCACCTTGGAGACGAGTACCAGCATTATATTAGACTGAATTTGTGTCCAGATTTTCCTATGCCCGCCTTGCATCCGTATTGGTTCACGTATCGTGATCGTCGACTTGCTGGTTGGAACTTAGATATCAGAACAGATTCGAACACTGGGTGCAACTCATGCGTCAGAATGGTCTATTGTAATTCCGTTTGTAGTAATAATATTATTTTATATGTTATTATTTTGTATTGTTATATTTTTTTCATAATAGTATTATTTATTTTTACATTGTTATTTTGTATTAATAATAGTATTTTATATTAATATTATTATTATTTTTTATTATTTTTTATTGATATTATTTTATAATAATATTATTTATATGTTATTATTTTGTATTGTTAATATTTTTTATAATAGTATTATTTATTTTTACATTGTTATTTTGTACTAATAATAGTATTTTATATTAATATTATTATTTTTTATTGTAATATTATTTTATAATAATATTATTTTATATGTTATTATTATTTATTTTTACATTGTTATTTTGTACTAATAATAGTATTTTATATTAATATTATATTATTTTTTATTATTTTTATTGTAATATTATTTTATAATAATATTATTTTATATGTTATTTTGTATTGTTATATTTTTTTTTATAATAGTATTATTTATTTTTACATTGTTATTTTGTATTAATAATAGTATTTTATATTAATATTATTATTATTTTTCATTATTTTTTATTGTAATATTATTTTATAATAATATATTTTATATGTTATTATTTTGTATTGTTAAAAATTATATAAAATAAAAAGTACGTGTCCGGTACATAACATAGGATTTATAAAGTAAACCACTGGCAGATCACGGGGCATTGCGCCATCGGTCGTTCAGGTCGTCCAGCCTGTCTCTGTAGTTCTCCGCCTGGTCGACGTCGTGGAGCTGCAGCGTCGCTAGCACATCGGTAGTCAAGGTATACATCGAGTTGTACCACTGTACACAGAATTGATACGTATGAAAAGCGATCAAACATACAAATATAAAAAATCCAAATCAGATCAAGTTACGTACGTAGTCGGTGTGGCTGCGCGGGGGTATGCCACCCGATGAGGATCCCGACTCCGACGAAAACAGACGAGGATGAGATTGTCGCTCATAGCTGTCCATGTACCCTGCAACGGCCTCACCAAGGTACTCTGCGTCCGACCGGTTGATGCACTGGAGGTTGAGGATGTACGCGTACGGGAACTGACGCCAAGCATGCTCTGCCGCATCCGCAGAATAATGCACCCTATACCTCGACGGGTCTGCTGGCATGACCGCCTTATGTGGCATACTCATCGGCGGCGGTATGACCTGCACGTACCCCAGTTGGCGCAACACCCTCGAGGGTGCGTAGGGCTCCACGATGTCGCGATATCTGACCCAGCCCATGAAAAGAGTCCTCATGTACTGCATGGCTGGATCGGGACCGTACGACAACCAAGCACCTGATAACAGTTCGCAATTTTTATATAAAGGTCGCGAATATTGAATATAATTTGTTAACATACCGAGCTCGCAGTCATCATGTCCAGCTGACGGCGGATCTCAATCAAACGGTGGCCCGTCCGCTCGTACTGAGATACGGACCACATGCACGATCGTGGCTGGCCAGGCTCCACATGATGGGGTAGACGGTGTGGGCGGAAGCATGGGAAGTACTCGTAGATCCACGCCTGTAGTAACGACAGGCACCCAGCTAAACCCTTGAATCCGCTCGGCTTGCGAGGCCAAGCTGGCGATAGAGGTAAGCAAGAGCGGCCGAACCCCACGAGTAATGACTGGCAGATGGCAGACCGCGATAGAACTCGTGCATGATGTCGGGCTTCACCCGGTTCCCGCTCTTGTCGACGAACATCGTCGACCCCAATAGAATCCACAGCCAAGCGATGGCCTGGAACCCCGCCGGCCGACCCTCCCTCATCCTCTACATCACGTCTTTCGACGCAACCGCACCTCCTCTCCAAAATCCCCTCAGCGCGTCTACGGAGACGCCCATAATCTTCCTTGCCGCGATCTGCTGGTCGCCGGCGTCCGGGGTGCCCGAAACCATCGTCCCGTCGATCGGGATACGGAGGATCTGCTCGACGTCGTGGAGCATGATCGTCATCTCCCCCCACGGCATGTGGAAGGTGTTCGTGTCGGGGTGCCAACGCTCCACAAAAGTGCACAGAAGAGGCTGGTCCAAGTGACCCAGCATGGCATCTGTGAGGTGCGCAAGACCAGTGCCATCGATCTCGCTCTGGGTCTCCGGCGGGAACTGGCTGTACCACAGCTTAAGCCACCGAATATACAAAGTACGCTGCTCGCACTCCAGCAGCGGCCTCTCTCGTCACTCGCCCAGATGCGGGGCGCGATGTGCCCCAAGTAACTAGGGATCACCTCGCCATCTTGTGGACCACCTGGCTGTGGCCCCTGCATCTTCCAAGAATCGTCATCTACGACCCTGGAGCGCTTGCTTCCTATTTTATTTTTACGAATAACCACTCCTAAATTTATTTTTTTTTTGTAATATTAAGACACGACATCGCAAGTCAGTTATAATGGATAAGGGAATTACCTGAGGAGACCGGTCTCACATCGTCGTCGGATGACTCAAACGATGCCGCATCGTATGGCACCTCCTCATCCGCATGCGGATCGTATTCCGCATACACGGAATGCGAATCACCCGCTCGCTGCCGCCTCGCCTCCTCCCGTTCCCTACGAACGGATGCATCAACGCCGCGCGCCCTCGTATGACGCTCTCCAGATCCCTCCAACGGGGGGATCTGCTGCTCCCTCCGAGCAGGGACTTCCCACCCTTGGCCTGCAATTAGATAATTATTAAAAAAAAAATTTTGGACCAAAAGGTAATTTCGGTCGGTCCATGACCGGACCGAAATCCGACTTCGGTCGGATAACGGCAGACCGAAATCAAGTTTCGGTCGCCGAGGATCCGACCGAAACCGGATTTTGGTTGGTACTGATCCGACCGAAATCACCGTTCGGTCGTGCCGTTTTTCGCCCGATTTCGCGTCCGATCAACCGTTTTTCGGCCTACTTCGACCCGTTTTCGACAATCTATCTACGTACGAATGAATTTTACGACAATTTCTTACCAATCGTGAGAGCACCCCCTTCCCTTTCCTTTCCTTTCCTCGTTCCATTGCGATTTGCAAATTTCTCTGTTTTTTTTGTTTGATTTGGATGTGTGATTTGAAAAGTGTTGCGTAGTAAAGGACTTTAAATAGGAATTCTTACTTTTTATTATATTTAGCTTTTTAAATTATTTTAAATAACATAGGGGCAAAATAGTTTTTTTTTTTCAGTCCTTAGGGGGCGGTAACAAGTAAAAATGGGCGGTAAATAGTAACTCCTTTCCTTTCTTTATTAGTGAAAATTTTAATAAAAGAAAACTCTATTATCAGTCTGGGCCATGATATTATTTCCAAAGAAAATAAAAACAAGTATAAAAGAATTGCAATCATATAAAAATTAATGTGTAGAAGAACGTATGATTTCATAACCATTTTATTCCATATCTTTTAACATTTATATTTAAGGTGAAATTATTATTTTATTATTACTTTCAAACCCATTCATTCTCTCTCATATGTACTATTCATCTTCTTTACCAAAAACTTGGATGTTCATAAAATTATAAATACCCAACCCCAAACTTACCTAGCATTAAAAGAAACTGAGAAAAAATCAAGAAAAAAAAAAGTATAGAGGGTGAACAGTACCCGCTTTTTGGTGCATCTATTAACCAATTATAATTTGACAAGTGTTATGTCTTTTAAATTAATTAATAAAATTACTAAATCAAATTAAATCAAACTAACTACCCACTAACATTTGTCCTTCTATTTTTAATAATATTATTTCATAATTAATATACATAATATTATATAGCATACACGTATAGGTATGCAAAACTACCTTTAATGATTTGAACAAAATAGCACAATTTGTTTGTATTTAGAATAAAATTTACTTCATATATGTACTTTACATTAAAATAGAGTACTCGTTAAGCCATCTTAGACAAAAGTGCATGTAAGGTTTTATTTTCAAAAAAATGAGTATGGAAGTAAATCAGTAAGTTATGCACATTATGAACTTTTATTTAACCGACATGCGATTTGTTTTGTAACCAAACAAAACTAATGAAGTTCAAAAAAGAATTTTTCCTACGCTCCCTTGGGCTTTCGCCTTCGTAAAGGAGCTTCGGCACACACAAAACATATGCGACAAAATGAAATGTTTAATTGTACGGTTTAATTTAACACACGTATATATACGTATATTGCATATACGTTAAAAAAAAGAACTACAACAATATTTGTTACGCCACAAAAATAACGATTTATTTCCAGGGTGGGAACATATTTTTATCTTGCTAGTAAGACCACTTTGGAAAGTAGTAATCAACTCTAGTGAACTATTAATCAAGATAATTGTCCACTTATTCAGATGCATGAACTTGATCTTGAAACTTTTTGGTTAACAAATCCATAAAATCTGCATCCTACCATGATTAAATATATATTATCTACTCCTTTGATTGGCATTGGGTTAATAAAAATCTCTTTTTTCTCATCTGCATGGCCATTATGACTTATTTAACTAACTAAAATATCTATTCAAATTTATAAAGCCTTATAGGTGTCTATAAACTGATCATTGGTCTGTCAATTTCACAAAAAATTAATAATAAAATTTGAAAATTACTGGCTATCTTATAATAACTATTTTAGTTAATATTTTAATTTTATAATTTATATACATTATCAATTTAAATTATAATTTCAATAAACTATTTAAATTAAAATAAATTTACACTATAGCATTGATTGGCTTGGCTTGAAATAAATAATAATTTTTTGCATGGCCATAAGACATTAAATAATTACGGTGTTTGCTCCATTTATTTATGTGAAAAGTTCGTTGTCATGTTTTGTGCAAGTTGCTGATATAGACAAACATATATTTGATTAATCAAAAGCAACTGACTTTATAGCACTTCTTTTGCTTAATATCCAAACATTCAACTTGGTATAGTATATCAATAGAATAGAAATAAAATAACCTCACTATATATATATATATATATATGTGAGCACTGCTATCGTGCCCACCTACGGTGGGCAACTAGCGTAAGCAACGCCACGTATACGCCGACGGAGCAACACATCAGTTAATTAAAAAATACAATTTAATCTAAATTCCTAATTATACCCTAATTAGAACGAAAACTGAAAAGGAAAAAGGAATAGAATATGGATCAAAATCAGAAAAGCAATATTCTCCTCTCTGTGAAAGATCGTTCACGTCAATTCCCTCATGAGAAATAAAGGGTTTATACCCTCACATGTACGTTGATCAGAAAAGCAATAGGGCTATCAAGGTAATCATTGTCTTGAAAACGTGATAAGATATAATGAACAAAATTGGTTTATCATCTCTTCTGATTAATTGTTTTCGTAAATTTCAGTATCGATATGAATGGGTTTAGAGATATAGGAGATTTGTTCAATGCTCAGCCCCTTTATTTTTTTTTGTACAGTGGCACTGTTTTCGGCGACGTGATCCCTGCTTTGGGACTGTTTCACGACAACTTCGGTTTTTTGGATTAATCTACGAAGACAACAAGACTGTTTTCTGCTTTGTCCAAACTGCGGGCAGGTACATTGTTTTATATTTTAATTAATAAGTGTAAATTGTAGACGGTATTGTATGATTGAGATTTATTAAGTATCGATCTTATTTGGTTATCTTACAAACGTTGAAAATTGTATTACAGCATGGAAGAAGTTGATGACCATCTTCACACTCCCCAAATTGCAGATGAAAAGAAGCCAAAATTGGGATGCCATTTAGTGGAATAGATGACGCTTTTTTGTTCTACAACCAATATGCACGAGCAGCTGGGTTCAGTGCGAGAATAGGCAACAGCAAAAAGAATGAAATGACAGATGAGGTTGTATGGAAACGATTTTTTTGCTCAAAAGAAGGTCATCGAGCTGAAAATCGAGCGAATAAACAAGGGGACGAGTTGATAAAGCAAAGATCTCGTGGTATAGTTAGAACTGGTTGTATGGCAAGGATGTCAATTGTTAAGGCACATACAAGCCCATCTTGGAACGTCAGTAATTTAATAGAGACTCATAACCACCCTCTCTCGACTCTTCAAAAGTGCACTTGTTACGTTCACATAGAGGTGTTTAACAGCGAAGAAAGCATTGACTCAACAGTTGTCAGAAGCAAATGTGCCAACTTGTCAATAGATACGTTTATTAGAGATAGAGCATGGAGGACCTGAGTATATAGTATGTACAGAAAAAGATATTAGAAATTTCGAGCAAGGGCGGAAGGATGGGGAGAAAAGCATCGATGCAGAAACATTAATTGAGTTTTTTGAATCCGAGAAAGAAAAAAATCCAGCCTTCTCATTCGAGTATGAGACAGATTCAGAAAAAAGATTCACTAGGTGTTTTTGGGCAGATTCTATTTCAAGAATGGCATATAACGTATTTGGTGATGTACTTGTGTTCGACACGACCTACAATACTAACAAGTACGGGATGATGTTTGCCCCTTTCGTAGGGGTTAATCATCATCATCAGACTATTATTTTTGGTTGCGGCTTTCTTAGCAACGAGAACAGATAGATTCTATCGAGCGCAAAATTAAGGAGATCAACATCAGTAAAGGTTTGAGCCCTACAAGTGAAAGAAAAAGAGCACGTGTGGTTATGAATCCTTCTGGAATTAGATCAAAAGGGTGTGGAAGAAGATTGAAACAATCGAAGGAGAAGTTAAACTCAAAGTACAGGTTATGCAATGGATGCGGCCTTCGAGGCGTGTCGCATGACAAACGCAACTGTCCCAAGTTGCAAGATGGGTATGTAGCTAATTCATGAATGGTTTAATTGTGCTATTTTTTCGTAACTAGCAATGACGTCATTATATGTTAACAGGTCAACTACGCAACATCAATATGGTAGTGGTGATAGTATGGATGAGGAAGAATTAGGGTCTATCGATGGTGATGATGATGATGATGATGTAGATATGCCTCCCTTGGAGGAAAGTGATGTTGATGGTCGGAATAGCAAGATGGCATGAGACTGACTAATTCCTTCAATTTATAGTGATAGTTTAATGCATCTTACTGTTCTCTATGAGCACTGCTATCGTGCCTGTCCCAAATTCTTACTTACTATAACAAGTAAAATAAAACAATGTCTACGCTGGTAAGGTCTATTATCATAGAAGCCCTACTCATTTTCGCTTCATGCATCAGATTTGCTCGTCTATTTCCATCAATGAAACATATCCATCCTATGGGAACAGTTAGTTTCAGAAAAACTTTTCATCCATATATCATATGATGGACTATCACTCACGATAATCGCTCAATCAAATGAACTATCACAGCAACTGCTCGCCACACCAAAAAAAAAAATTCAAAATTGAGAAACATATATTCTAGAACAGAAAAAGTACAAACAATGAGTAACCCTCAATTAGACGAATAATCACAACCTTCATCGGACCATGAAAATGGGATTGCAAGCTCAATCAAGCAAACAAAAGGGATCAACAATCTACAGAATATCCACTATAAACCTATCTTCAGTGTCGGGCATAATCTACTTTCATCTTCAAAAGAAGCAGATGAGCTTTAGCTTCCCCCTTATTCACAACCATCAATTACCAGAGAAAGTGTGGCGGAATCAACTGTGAAACAACCACTGTTATCCATTTCCTCTAGAAACAAGTCCCTTTAAAGCAATCAATCGACTATAGCTAAATCTTGCACGAAATCAACATTAATAATCTGATCAACATGGCAATTGTCGAAAGCCTCAGAAGTATGTTTGAATTTAGAAAAAAAAAAACTAAATCCCACAATGGGACGACCAAACTTGCCAATATCGTTGAAGCTTAATTCAACTTAAGAGACGCAACGGGTGTGCCGAAGATGAGCGTGAAGGCTGGAGGCAATTGGCGATTGTGCTGCCGGAAAGAGATGGGTAACAGAAAATAAATCGATCTTTCACAGAGAGGAGAATATTGCTTTTCTGATTTTGATCCATATTCTATTCCTTTTTCCTTTTCAGTTTTCGTTCTAATTAGGGTATAAGTAGGAATTTAGATTAAATTGTATTTTTTAATTTAACTGATGTGTCGCTCCGTCGGCGTATACGTGGCGTTGCTCACGCTAGTTGCCCACCGTAGGTGGGCACGATAGCAGTGTCTATATCTATATATCTATATATATATATATATATATATATATGTATATATATATATCAAGTTTTAAAACGCGTGAAGCGCAATGTGTCGCGTTTTGGCTCCGGAAGCGCGTAGCGTAAATTGCGTAGCGCATCGCGTGAGTAATTCAAGCAAGTAAGTTAAAGCAGGAAAACGTAATATATGACATAAATTTGTTATATTATAGCTTATATCTTCAATAATATATTTAATTCACTCCATTTTTAAATTTATTGCTTCCCCTTATTCATATTTATTATAAATAACAAAAGAGAAAAATAAATACAATAAAAACAATAAGTAAAAAAGTAACTTCAAAACCATTAAATAGGAAGGGAAAAATATGACACTGACATTTTCTCTTCCAATTAATTTATTCGATATATACAAAGTTTAAAGTAGTCCACGTGTTATGTAAAGCAGAATAAAGTTGGTCAAAAGCGGCGCTTGGACTGAGAAAAATAATAAAATAAATAGATAAATAAAAAATAACGCTTAATTTTATACGCTTCGTCGCGTTTTAAAAAAAATACACGCTTAAGCGCGCTTCGAAACGTGCGACAACACGCTTTTAAAAACACTGATATATATATATAATATAATATATAATATATATATATATATATAAATATATATAACGATCCGTAAAATATACTTACGGGTCAATATTAAAAAATAAGTAAAAATATTAGGTTTGTGCATCTCTGGGCCTATTGATGTAATTACCTAGCTGCTCAAGTTTACTTTGTTAAATTGCTTCAGTGTTACATTACTTTCACCAAGTAATTTTTTTATGCTCAATAATTAAGTAGACTTGACCCACCCTAATAACATTTTTTATTTCTGTTTCGATTTACAAAATATTCATCTTAACGAATTGGGTCATCAAACCCTTCTCTCTACACTTCTCTCTCCCTTCTCTCTAAAAAACCTAACACCTCCCAGCCGCCACCACCAAATCCTCCCCCCTTCTCCCCCTCCTCCATTAATGGAGGTAGGGGGAGCTCTACTTTCTTATTTTTTTTTTCTGTTGTGTTTAAAAAAATAAAAAAATAAAAAATTGCATCCCGCACCACCACCGCCCACGGCTGCCACCACCGCCTGTCGCCACCGTCTTCGCTGCCGCCGCACCTCGGCACTTGCCGCCTTCGACTGCATCCGCCCTGCCGCACTGGTGGCTGCCTTCCCGTCGGCTGCCGTCCTGCCCTCGCGGTTGACGCCGCTCCCCTTTACCCTCGCCGCCGTCGCCCGCCCACCGTCGCCTCCTCCACCTCCCCGAGTGGTCTCCGCCATCGGTCGCCCCGCGCTCGCCGACAGATCCCCGCCAACCCCGCTGCCTTGACGCTCCCCGTTGCGGGATTCATCTCTCCCGGCCTTCGGGTCGGGCCTTTTCTCCCTTGTGGAGCTCCCAGTCCGATGAAGACGAAACCCAGAAGTCGACGGCCGAAGAAAGTGAAGAGTGTCGTAGATTTTACTTAATAGCTTTTTCTGTCGATTCTTTGGCTCTAGGTCTTTAGATAATGGTTTGTTTTGTCGTTTTTTGTTTTTTTTTCTCTTGTGGACCCTTTTCTCCCCATGTGGGAGTGTTTGTTTCCCCTTGTGGGATTGTGTGGTGCTCCTTGTGAGCCTTTATTCTCCTGGTTGACGATGTACCGGTGAGACCCCTTTGGCTTTTTAGCCATGTATCTTTGTTATTAATGCAAGCTATCGTTTCGAAAAAAAAAAAGAATTGGGTCATCGGTATTTTCTTATGAATAAGGCGGAAAATCATTTATTACCAACTTGATCGGTAAATATGGAATACTGTCAAAGTAGGATTTTGACTGATTCTTATCGAAAAAATGATAAATGATCCAAATTTATTCTGGTTATAAAATTTGTTGAAATTTGTTATGCTTAGTATAAACGCATATCATAGTATTTAATTGGATATAACAAGAGGTTAGCAATCAATTTATGTGTTTATTCGTTACATTTACACTCATTTTTGTTATTGAAGGAGCTTTGACGAGTTTCGGGCGAAACGGAGCGAAAACGAGGCAAAACGGAGCAAAAACGATGGAAACAGGCATGTGTCACGGCCGTGACACATAGTGCACTAGGCCGTGACGTTGGGCAGAGAGTTGGAATGAAGATGGTCACGGCCGTGACACTTATTGCACCAGCCGTCAATCGGACAGAGTCAAGATTGGCGAGTCTTCTATCTATGGTTAAAATTTCAGGTCAATCGGACATCGTTTACCCCTCCATCCGAGAGAAATACCAAACTGCCGCAAAGCTGTTGAGTGGGTCACGGCCGTGACACTGCTGCACCAGGCCGTGACGAGCGGCAGTGAGCCCAAATTCGACCCAGAGAGTGTCACGGTCGTGACCTGTCTTGTCCCAGGCCGTGACAGTGTCGAATTTCACTATAAAAAGCCCAAATTCGATCCAGAAAGGGCACAACTCACCAGAGATCAAATCCAAACCATCTAGGGACGAATTTAGGGCGAAAAGAACACGGAATCACATCCCGGAGCGCAAGAGACGAAGCGACGACGAAATCACGCCCAATTGATCAGAGAACGAAGATTTATCAAGCAAGCGCCGATAATTCGCCAGTATTCAAGAATCATGAGTCTTCCTTCTCTGTTCTCTAATTCTCTCGTTGTTCTCTCGTCAATTATGCGTAGCTAAATCCCGTTTGTGTTTGGGATTAGATGAACGCTAGGATTAGTCGTACTTAAGACGTATATTATCGTGATTTTGTGTTTTAACTATTTATCGTTCTATGAATATGTTTCGTCGCTTTAATATGTCTATGTGTTAAAGTGATCGTGTGGAAAAACGTTTAGGGCGACAACTAAATAACGTTTAGGCCGTTCATAGAAGATAGGATTCGAGTATAGGGCGAAAGCAAATACTCGATCCTCGCCGTTAGTAATTATTGAAATTTAGATCCCCGCGAGCGTTTAGGGCGACAGCAAATTCGCGAGCGGGTAGGAAATTACTGCGATTTAGTCAAGATCACGTAGGAACGATTTTATTGTCTGAGTCGATAACACCTAGCGGGATTCGAATCCCGAGCACTTCTTTATTATCTGAAGCTTCGTATCAGTTTTAAGCGTGCTATTTGAATCTCTAGTTGATTTAGGAATGATCTGTTAGGATAAGTCGTCAAACAAATTGCGTATTTGTTTAGGTTAAATATCGAGTCGATAGGTCACTACTAGTAATTGATTTATTCCTTGTGTTCGATACTCGTTTACTCACTTTACTGCACTACAAACGATAGGTCCACTGCCTATCGCACGTCGGTGATAGTAATTAGGTATTCGTTTTAGTTATTACTTGTCGCACTTTCCATTCACACACCACGTGTCGATCAAGTTTTTGGCGCCGTTGCCGGGGAATAATTGATATTAGGAATACCGTAGTTCGGTGTTTTAGCCATTTTTATTTGAAGTTTTCCTTTTCTTTTCTTTATTACTGTTGGCGTTATTGTTCTTCTAGTTATTGTTATTTTCGTTATTTCTTTTACGAGTCGATTTCTTTAGTCCAGATACAGAAGTAGATATGGCGGACCATAGAGTACCCGTCCACGAGGAGCCATCACTACAGGATCTCCTCAGGAATGACGCGCTAGGCAGTACTGAGTCGGCGATTGTCATCCCGCCGATCGAGAACAACAAATTAGAGCTGAAGCACTCTTGGCTTCAGATGATCTTCCAGACAGTCCAGTTTGAGGGCAATCCCGATGACGATCCCTACTCCCATCTGAAGGCTTTTCTGACGGTGACTGACACCATCAAGATCAACGGGGTCTCGGGCGATGCAATTAAGTTGATGCTGTTCCCGTTCTCCCTGAAGTTCAGAGCGAAGGACTGGCTGGAGATGTTGCCACCTCGCTCAATCACTACATGGGAGGAGCTGCGAGCCGCGTTTATCGGCCACTATTTCCCGCTGACTAAGGTGCTAAGGTTAAAGACAGAGATCTCCCTATTCCATCAGAAGGACTCAGAAAACCTCTACGAGGTGTGGGAGCGATATAAGGCGCTACTGAAGAGGTGCCCACAGCACGGGATGTCTAAGGCAGCCCAGATCAACCGATTTCACGAGGGGCTCAATGACCAGACTGTCCATATGCTAGACGGAGCCGCAGGAGGAGGACTCGTGAAGCTCAATGCTACCGACGCTTGGAATCTGATCGAGGACTACTCGAGGAACAGCTTCATGAGGGGCAATACCAGGATGAAGACACCCGGTGTGTTCGGAGTGAGCGAGGAGACGGCCACTAAGGCTAAAATCGAGGCACTTCAGCAACAAATTCCCTCGACGAACTCCCAGTTGCAGACGGTGATTGGCGCATTACTTCCCAAGTCCGGGCAAACTCAGCCCGTGAACGCCGTGGCCACCATCGCACCGACGCATCACACGTCTTACGTGCCATTGTGCGGAATTTGTGGCGCAGCCCACGAGACATCAGAATGCCAACTTGGGCAGCCGCTGGAGCACATAGAGTATATGGGCAATTACCAAGTTGGTCAGCGAAGCTTCCAGCCTCGGGCACATCCAAACCTGGCGTACGCGAATCAGAACCATCAGGGCCAAGGACTGTCAGGATTTCAGCCACGACCGTCCGGATTCCAAAATGGGCACCACGACAGTACCAGAACGCGCCCGCAGGAGGATCCGACGACATGAGGGAGATGAAGGACATGATGAAGGCACTTCTCACGAATTTCAGCAGCACAACCGCAGCCCACGAAAGCCGAATGACAAAGATGGAGGAGTACATGGAGGCGAATGACATCCGTGCTCAGAATACAGACGCCTCGATCAAGAGGTTGGAGCAACAAGTGGGGCAATTAGCACAGCAAATGGCGGGGCGAAATCAAGGATCACTCCCGAGCTACACCGAGAGAAACCCCAAGGTGTATTGCAATGCGGTAATCCTGAGAAGCGGGGGAGGATTACAAGAAGCTCCCACCAAGCAAAATTTAAAGGAGAAAGTCGATTTCGAGGGCCACGACGAGCCAGAAGTGGAGGAAAGTAAGGGCGACGGAGTCGAGAAGGTCAAGGATGACGAGAGAAAGACGCGACCATTCGTGAAGCCGTATCAACCAAAGATCCCATATCCAGCTCGGTTGAGGGGAGCTGCACCTGAAAAAGAGAAGGTTCAACCTAAAAAGGAGGAGGCTGCACCCGAAATAGAAAAAGCGAGGGAGAACGAGCGACCACTAGTGATATCGTACCAGCCGAAGATTCCCTATCCAACACGGTTGAAGAAGGACAAGGAAGAAGCGATAATTGGCAGATTCATGGGTATGTGCAAAGAATTACATATTAACTTACCGTTTGTTGAAGCTATTGCGCAGATGCCCAGTTTCGTTAAGTTCCTGAAGGACTTGCTGACGAATCGACGGAAGCTCGAACACGTCTCCACGGTATACCTACGAGGAGAGTGCTCGACGATACTCCAGAGCAAGATACCGAAAAAACTCAAGGACCCAGGGAGTTTTACTATTCCTTGTCTGATAGGTGATTTAGTTGTTGAGCATGCTTTAGCTGATCTAGGCGCTAGTATAAATTTATTGCCGTACTCCATGTTTAAGCGCTTAGGATTAGGTGAACCACGACCCACTAGAATGAATATTCAACTGGCAGATAGATCATTAAAATACCCCCTAGGTGTTATCGAGGATATTCTAGTTAAGGTCGATAAGTTCGTTATCCCTGCTGATTTTGTGATCTTAGACATGGACGAGGATGAAAATGTTCCATTAATTCTAGGTAGACCATTCTTAGCTACAGGCAAGACCATGATAGATGTTAGGAATGGAACATTAACCTTGACAGTAGACGGTGAAAAAGTTACGTTCAATATGGCTGACTCGATGAAAAAGAGCAACGAGCAAGATGATAAATGCTATTTCTTAGATGTCTTTGAGCGCAATTTTCTCTTTTCTGTGCAAGGTCTGTCACAGGTCAGCAAGCATGATAGGCACACGATTATGGAAATCGATAAGTGTGGGGAGGAGATCGACGAACCCATCATAACCACCGACGAGAGCAGCGAAGAAGTTAAGGACAAGAGCCCAGTCGAGGAGCGACCGCCACTAGAGTTGAAACCGCTGCCCGATGAAAGGCGACACCTCTAGGGTATGGATGCAGGCGAGGGAAACTTAAGCAAAAAAGAAATGATGTACCTCGACTTCCAGCCACCCTAAGCGAACGAAAGCACGTCCGGCTAAAGACGGTAAAGGAAGCGCTTCTTGGGAGGCAACCCAGGTTTTATCTATCTAGTATTTTTTTATTATGTCTATCATTATTATCATTCATGTTTTTTTTTTCTGTTACGTTTAGTTTTCCTTTTAGTCATGTCAGGCATCACGAGTCACGATACGACAACCATCACGCGTTTAGTCACGACCACGTCAACATTTTTCGTCAGGGAAGTTTCGTTCTCTTACACCTACTTTTCCCTTTCGTTTATTCAAATTTTACGTTGAGGACAACGTACGGCTTAAGTGTGGGGAGGGGAATTTAGGTTGAAAACTTACATGAAAATTTTAATTTTTTATGACGTGTCTGTGAGCTATAAATTTCGTTGAAAGGCATGGATTACTGAATTCAGGCACGATTTTTGCGCATTATCTCGAGTTAGTCTGCATTATTATGAATTCTTGTGAGCAATTAGGATATGCATGACTGACATGTCTGCCTGAATAGATACAGCACTGTTTAAAGAGATTCGTACACATAACCCTATTTCGTGTGAGAGTTTGAGCCTGACGAGCTTACGCTCATTTTTCTTGGTTGTGTGACGTGCCTAGTCTATATCTCTCTTGAACTTGCCTGTCTGATGCGTGTTGAAACTGTTTTGGTGTGCGAGTGTGAAAATGATGAGGGCATTAGGTATCAAGTCCAGGGCCAAAATTTTCTTAACCATGACGAACCCCATTAGTTAGCCACGTTGAGCCTGAGCCTATTTGTTGCGTACCTCGTATGTTATAGAAGCCACTAACCCGAATAAGCCTCCAGAGATTTTATGAGCCTGAGTTGATTACAATGAAGCAGAAGTCGAACTTGAAAGTTACTGTTCCAGAGTTTGATTTGATGTTCTTCTCTGCTATTCGTGAAATGACTCGTCTCTTACTTGACCGTTTTCTGAAATGACCCGATCCCTTGCATAAGCCTGCCCATAACCCTTTGGCAAGATATAGGTCTCGGTAATAAGTATCCCTAGGTACACGGCATTCGCTGTGACGATGTATTCTTTGCGACAAAAGTCGAACCTTGATGTTTTTAGAGAATAAGGGCAGTGCACAAAAGTAGAGCGTAACTAAGGTGAAAGGGCAGAAAATGAAAGGGAACTGAGTTGAGAGAGTCGAGCAGAAAAGTCTAAGATTTCGGAGCGAGAACGTCGAGCCTTATGTTGGGACGTGTGACTGTCTGTTTGATCATGCTATATTCTTTGATAATTTTCGATCACGTGTCCTAGCTCTAAGATTAAGTGTTCATTATTTATGCTTATCGCTTCATGATTATTCGACCCGTTTCCCCGAAAAGACCCTCAGATTTATACTTGCCACTTTGAATAGTCGAGATGCGATTAACTTGCAAGTTTATGGTAGGGGTTGGACTAGTGCACGAATTGAGCGACTCATCATATGCTAGCCTATACACTTGAGTGAATTGAGTGAATCCTTGCGAGGTATGAGTCTCGATTAGCAGTGAAGGAAGTTTAGGTCAACAAGTGCAAGTCATTAGTGTAATGTCCGTGATTGTTTGCTTGATTCCATTTGTGCTTTCTAGCTTTGATGATAAATTGTGAACAATCGTGCCGTTATCCTAATTTGATGCCTTATCTGATTTCCCATTTACTTGAGGACAAGCAAATGCTTAAGTGTGGGGAGGTTTGATAAACGCATTTCAATGCATTTATCATAGTATTTAATTGGATATAACAAGAGGTTAGCAATCAATTTAAGTGTTTATTCGTTACATTTACACTCATTTTGTTATTGAAGGAGCTTTGGACGAGTTTCAGGCGAAACGGAGCGAAAACGAGGCAAAATGGAGCAAAAACGATGGAAACAGGCATGTGTCACGGCCGTGACACATAGTGCACTAGGCCGTGACGTTGGGCAGAGAGTTGGAATGAAGATGGTCACGGCCGTGACACTTATTGCACCAGGCCGTGACCCATAGGAGCAGCAACATTAGAAAATTCATATCTCTCAATCCAGATCTCGGATTGAGAATCTCTTTGGTCAGAATCAAGATTGGTGAGTCTTCTATCTATGGTTAAAATTTCAGGTCAAACGGACATCGTTTACCCCTCCATCCGAGAGAAATACCAAACCGCCGCAAAGCTGTTGAGTGGGTCACGGCCGTGACACTGCTGCACCAGGCCGTGACGAGCGGCAGTGAGCCCAAATTCGACCCAGAGAGTGTCACGGTCGTGACCTGTCTTGTCCCAGGCCGTGACAGTGTCGAATTTCACTATAAAAAGCCCAAATTCGATCCATAAAGGGCACAACTCACCAGAGATCAAATCCAAATCATCTAGGGACGAATTTAGGGCGAAAAGAACACGGAATCACATCCCGGAGCGCAAGAGACGAAGCGCCGACGAAATCACGCCTAATTGATCAGAGAACGAAGATTTATCAAGCAAGCGCCGATAATTCGCCAGTATTCAAGAATCATGAGTCTTCCTTCTCTGTTCTCTAATTCTCTCGTTGTTCTCTCGTCAATTATGCGAAGCTAAATCCGTTTGTGTTTGGGATTAGATGAACGCTAGGATTAGTCGTACTTAAGACGTATATTATCGTGATTTTGTGTTTTAACTATTTATCGTTCTATGAATATGTTTCGTCGCTTTAATATGTCTATGTGTTAAAGTGATCGTGTGGAAAAACGTTTAGGGCGACAGCTAAACAACGTTTAGGCCGTTCATAGAAGATAGGATTCGAGTATAGGGCGAAAGCAAATACTCGATCCTCGCCGTTAGTAATTATTGAAATTTAGATCCCCGTGAGCGTTTAGGGCGACAGCAAATTCGCGAGCGGGTAGGAAATTACTGCGATTTAGTCAAGATCACGTAGGAACGGTTTTATTGTCTGAGTCGATAACACCTAGCGGGATTCGAATCCCGAGCACTTTTTTATTATCTGAAGCTTCGTATCAGTTTTAAGCGTGCTATTTGAATCTCTAGTTGATTTAGGAACGATCTGTTAGGATAAGTCGTCAAACAAATTGCGTATTTTGTTTAGGTTAAATATCGAGTCGATAGGTCACTACTAGTAGTTGATTTATTCCTGTGTTCGATACTCGTTTACTCACTTTACTGCACTACAAACGATAGGTCCACTGCCTATCGCACATCGGTGATAGTAATTAGGTATTCGTTTTAATTATTACTTGTCGCACTTTCCATTCACACACCACGTGTCGATCACTTAGTAAACCCTATATCTTGAAAAAAAAAGTATTCGTAATTTATATTTGGTCTTTTTCGTTCACGCTTTTACATCTGTATATTAAAAAGGTTAATTTTGTACTGAGGAACTTTATAGTACGATTATGGGCTTCATATCTACTATACTTTATTAATCGGCTTGGTTAAGCTGCCACTAATTCAATTTATTTGGTCTGTCTATTGACCAATCATATCTCATCTACAAAATAATAATTAATTTTTAAAAAAATATATAAAATTAAAAAAAAAAAAAAAACTGCCCACTACCCAATGTTTTAAAAAAAATAATAAAAATATTAATAAGAATTATAAAAAAATCACCACTATCTTTCCTGTAAATCTAAATTTAGTATGTAGTTTTATATTCTCATTTTCACCCCTCCAATGAATTACTATAAATCTAAACGGTCGGACTCATTCTTTCTCCTCTCTCTCCAACAAAAAACCTCTTCATCTCCATAAACCCTAGCGGCCGCACCAACCTTCATCCCTTCCTCCTCCATTTTGAGGTGGGGGAGCTCCCATTTCCTTTTGTTCTCTCTTTTCTTTGTTTTGTTTGTTTCTATTTCTTTTTATATTTTAAAAAAATTATGTCTCAATGCTTCTGTTGTCGTTTCCTCTACCGTGCCACCGTCTCCTCCCCAGTGCTTCCGTCTCCTCCCTACCGGCCCCGCCTTCGACGACTCCGCCTCGCCACCTCGCTACCATTCACCGCCTTCGGCACCACCTATCGTTCTCCCACTGGTCTCCCAAGTTGGGAGCTCTGGTCTCCCGACCCACCGGGTTGGGAGTTTTTTTCTCCTCGTTGGAGCCCTTCTCCCTGAGTGGAGACCATTCCGATGAAAGCGAGACACTCGTAGTCTAGACCGAAGAAAATGATGAATATGTAGATTTAGCTTGATAGTTATATTGTGGTAGGTTCTTTAGTTTTTCGTGTTGACGACCGTGTATCTTGTTTTCTGTCGGTTTTTCTCTTTGTTTGGTTGTTTCGTGCTCGGTGTGAGCCTTCGTTTCTCTTCCGGGTCGATGTTATCGGAGAGACATTTTGGGCTATTTAGTCCATGTATCTCTGTTAATGATACTAAAGCTATCGTTTCTGAAAAAATGAATTACTATTTTACATTAATTTCATATTAAATTATATTTCTCTTCTACATATTTATAAAGATAGATTGTTTAAAATTCTACATGTATTTTAGATAAAATTAATAAAATATATACATACGTATATGCACACGCATTTGAGTGTGCAGGAATTACTAGTTACCATTATGGATTTATTATTTTATAGATTATGGGCTGGCTTATAGGCGCACTATTATGGGCTGATTAACTTTACAAAGGAAAAGGTGCTAAAACGCCCAGCCCATTCTTGAGTTAAAGTCAAAATTAATATGGTCAAAGTCAACAGTCTTAAATCATTCTATTTTGGTTGCTATAGCGTAGCGATGTGCTTCGGAAGATCTCAACCGCCTAATCTCTTTCTAAGAGTACAATCTAAACCGTCCAATTTTCCATCGAGATCGCTCGATTAAAACCACAAACTTCGACTGACCCTAACTCTCCTCCTTTCTCCCTCAAACGCAGAGTGTGCACCTCTCCAAATCTCATCTGTAAGCCTTTTACTTTTGCGAATTGATATGTGTTTGCTTCAATTGGCTTTAGGTTAGCATAGTTATTGTTAGATCCGTTCGACTGTGGATTGCGCTCACGAGTTAATTCATTGTTTGATTGAATTTTATGTTTGAAGATCGAGTTCGTGCAAAATAGTTGAGATGTTTGGTAGAGCTCCGAAGAAAAGCGACAACACCAAGTACTATGAGGCGCTGGGTGTGTCGAAGAGTGCTTCTCAGGATGACTTGAAGAAAGCTTATCGCAAGGCGGCGATTAAGAATCATCCTGATAAAGGCGGAGATCCCGAGAAAGTAATTTTGTTTATGCTATGTTTCTCCGCTTTATTGAAAATTTTGTATTCAATGCTTGTTGCTTGTTTGAAGTTCCTCCTGTTTTTGAGCTTTTGCAAAAAATTATCTGTTTTTCAGATCTATTCTTCGAGATGAGTTAGAAGGGCTTTGTAAGTTTGCATATGTGTAGATTGACTGAGTTCTAGTTATTTAGTTGTTTTATGGTGACGTAGTTAGTGATTATGAGTTATATACTGGCGCCTTCTATGCAATTTGCTATCTTTGGGTAGTGTCAATCATCATATGGGACTATTATTTTTATTCTTCATACTCCTTGTAGTTTTTCACTGGAAGATAATGAGTCAAAATTGGATGCTTGCGTGCTCCCCTCCTCATCATGAGTTTTTCACCTTGTCTGCTTTACTCACATGCCTGAATTACTGGCTGGTAGTTTTAGCTTGTGTGATGCTCTAAATCAAATATACTGCATGTTATGTTTCTTTTTCTGTAAAATAAAATATTTATCGACTATTTCTTTTCAGTTTAAGGAGATAGCTCAAGCATATGAAGTCTTGAGTGACCCTGAGAAGCGGGAAATCTACGATCAGTATGGCGAGGATGCACTCAAGGAGGGAATGGGTGGTGGAGGTGGAGGCCACAACCCATTTGATATCTTCGAATCCTTCTTTGGAGGTGGTTCTTTTGGTGGTAAGCTTAATACTTTTTTTTTTTTTTTTAATTTGTGACACAACAGCATAACGAAATGAAATGAAATCCATTATTGCTTACCATGTTAACAGGCGGAGGAAGCAGCAGAGGTCGGAGGCAAAGAAGAGGAGAGGATGTTGTCCATCCTCTCAAGGTGTCACTTGAGGACTTGTACAATGGAACGTCTAAGAAGCTCTCACTTTCTCGCAACGTTCTCTGCACAAAGTGCAAAGGGTGGGCCTTTTTTCTTAAAAGTGAAGCTTAACTCATCTTATATAACTGTCACTGCATCATAACGACTACGCTGTTTTGTGGGTCAGGAAAGGATCTAAATCGGGAGCTTCAACAACATGCCCGGGCTGTCAAGGTTCTGGCATGAAAGTGTCCATCAGACAATTGGGTCCCATGATACAGCAGATGCAACATCCTTGCAATGATTGCAGAGGCACTGGAGAAACAATCAACGACAAGGACCGCTGCCCTCAGTGCAAAGGCCAAAAGGTCGTGCAGGAGAAAAAGGTTTTGGAGGTGAACGTTGAGAAGGGGATGCAACATGGACAAAAGATCTCATTCCCGGGGCAGCTGATGAAGCGGTAACTTAAAATGTGCCTTCCTGAGTTTAGCTATCACATCACATTCGTTTTTAACAGAATCTCTGAATTCCTTTTGTAGCCTGACACAGTCACGGGGGATATTGTCTTCGTGCTACAACAAAAGGAACACCCAAAGTTCAAGAGGAAGGGCGACGATCTATTCGTCGAACACACTTTGACCCTTACCGAAGCTCTCTGTGGGTTCCAATTCATACTGACCCATTTAGACAACCGTCAGCTCCTTGTTAAATCTGAACCTGGCGAAGTTATCAAGCCTGGTAAGTTCAAGTTCCTAACGCCTATTCCATCAATTCAAATTCCGTATCCCTTTTCGACCCTCGTATTTAAGATTATGTATATTTCGGGTTATTAGATCAATTCAAGGCCATCAACGACGAAGGAATGCCCATTCACCAGAGACCATTCATGAAAGGCAAACTCTACCTGCACTTCTCCGTGGACTTCCCCGACTCTGTAACCGTAGACCAAAGCAAAGCCCTCGAGTCTGTTCTCCCTCGTCGGTCGGCGGCTAAAACAGATATGGAGTTGGACGAATGTGAGGAGACGACTCTCCACGACGTTAGCATGGAAGAAGAGATGCGAAGGAAGCAGCGCCAGCGTGCCCAAGAAGCCTACGACGAAGATGATGAGGATATGCACGGTGGAGCTCAAAGGGTGCAGTGTGCTCAGCAGTAATATATTATGAGGGAGATTATGTCTGTCGTGTTTATTTCTTGTTTTCTTTGTTTAATTCGTGGTTTGTTGTGGTGAACCTGAAGTTTGTTTAAGCATCGTGTTCAACGTGCCATTTCGATTTTTATCATCTCTTTCATGTTGAAGTTCATATATGATAATATTATCGGCAGACTAGTTGAATTTTCTTGGTTGTTGATTATTTACCTTACAAAATCCGGTTTATGCCTATAGGTCGTTCTCCGAGCAATTACATGAAGTAATTATTGTATAATTACAATATATCGCATAGTTTCCCCCAGTTACAAAGTTTAATGTGTCAACTGAATTTTTGGGCCTAGTTTTGGAGCGCAAAATATGAACAGGCTTTGTTTGGCACGGCCAATCTGGCCCGAAAGGCCAGAAGCCCCAACGCCCGCAGGCCGAAATAGGAACTTTTGTTATACTTTTCAGTATTTTTGCATACAAGGATTATAATATTCAATTTTGTAGGTCTTTACTGATATAAATTTCGTCAGAATCATGTATTTTAGTAGATTAAATATTAATTTCAACTCATTAAACCTATCAAGTGAAAAATCTATACTTCCAAAATCAATGCAGTCAGCTATATTACACTACTTCGACTGGATTCACTCGTACAAAAGACAAACCGTTCATATAATCTGTGACCTCCCTGAAAGCCCTCCAAAATTCAGCCACAAAGTAAATAAAAGAAGAAAATATTTCATAAAACCAACAAAAGGTAACGTGATCTACAGCAGCTCCCATCTGCATATCCACACTCACCAGCAGCAGATCTTCAATACAAACTAGCCTTTTAAGATGAATAGAAGTACAACACAGCTGAAACAGTAAAAAAAGAGCTCACTTTTTCCGATGTTTATTCCTATTGATCTTCACGATCTTCCTGCCAGATTTATCGCCTCCACCTGGCCCACCACTGCCCAACGAAAACGCACCGCCAACATTAAACTGCGCACTGCCCGACCCTTGAAATGGGGGCGGGTTCTGAGGAGCGGGCTGATTTGGCTGCTGCCCGCCAAACAAAAAAGGGTTCCTAGCGAAGGAGCGCTCGCCTGACCAAACATGCCGGAAAAAGATGGCGTTGCTGCTGCTTGTACTGTGTCTTCGGCCATTGTATCATCATTATTCATCTGATCATTGCTGTTACTGTTACCCTGAGATGCCCCAAAGCCAGTAAAAGAAGAGCCAAATGGACTAGTAAAAGAAGCTGAAGCAGAGGTTGTGGCAAATGGAACCATAGAATTCGGCGTATAAGTCGCTGCAGACGAAGTAAAGAAAGTAGGAGAGATGTTCATAGAAGGAGCTAATGGAGTCGATGATGATGACGATGTTCCTCCTAGAGAAAACCCTGTAGATGAGGATGAAGTGAATAGGCTTGGAGTAGCAATTGGCGTTGAAGATGATGCGCCGAAAACAAACCCAGCTGATAGAGAGGGAATAGCCGAAGAAGATGATGATGATGCTGATGGAGCGCCAAAGGCAAATCCAGCGAAAGGCGATGTATTTGTAGAAGCCAAGGGTGTTGCACTAGTAGAGAGCCCAATTGATTGAGATGAATTTGATAAGGTCGACGCAGATGATTGTGCTGAAGAAGCAGCAAATGAGAATACAGTGGATTGAGATAGAGAGGCTGTGGTGGACCCAAAGGGAGAAGGTTCTGCACCTTCCCAACTTGAACCGAAGATGTTTGAAGGTGAAGAGGTTGTGCCGATACTGAACTTAGCACTGGTGGTATTAGTGGGTGACGATGAAACGGAGGAATTGGCACCAAAAACAAACGTTGAGGGAGTGGCAACGCTGCTTGTTCCAAGTGTAGTGCTTGAAGAAGAGGATGGATTCAAACCGAAACTGAACGCAAAGGCTGAAGAGTTACTGCTTGAGGTAACTGTACTTGAATCAGTAACAGCAGAAGAACTCGAGCCAAACTTGAATACGTTCAAAGAAGGTGGTCCCTTTGCAACTATTGCTTTACCAGTATCCTCATTACCTGTAGAAGTCGTACCAAAATTGTTGTCTGTATTAGGCTTTGCATTGAATGAGGGCAATGAATCAGATGATACCAACTGATCAGAGGCACCTTGAGAAAAGGTTCCACCACTTGTAAACAATGAAGATTTAGCAGCATCAGTGAGCTTTCCAGCTGTGGAATTGCTAAAGGAAGAAAAGAATGCAGAAGTCCCACTTCCATAGCTTGTTGGCGCTGATGTTGCAAAAGCAGAGAGTGATGCTAAACTTGAATCATTATCCATTTTCCTTTTCAGATTTTCAGAACCATTTGTTGATGGTGCAGCTGAAATTGTGGTAATTTGATCTTCCGTTGCCCCAAATCTGACTATAGGTTCCCTAGCATTTGAAGCTGACCCAAAGATGCTGGTGCCAGAGGAACGCCAGTGACAGTAACACTTGGGGAAAAGCTTGCAACAGTAGCTGAAGATGTGAAACTGAGACCACCATCCACTAGGGTTTGATTTGTATCACTCGACGAAGCTGCAGCCAATGAACCAAACAGAGGTCTTGCAAGCTGTGACACATATTGTACTGGAGGCATATTTTCAGATTTTTCATTGGCAACTCCAGCCATAACAGAGTGAAAATGACCTGCTTTGTCAAGTTTAGAAGGCATCTCCCGAGAACTAGATGCTGGGATAGAGAGCAAGCTGCAAGAATAATCGATAAAAATATTACAATCATATTCTTCTGTTCTACTTCTCGCTTGGGCAAAGGACACACAAAAGAAAAAAAGCAATTAAATGATGTAAATCTAAGTTGCTCAAAAATTTAGAAGAAAAGATCATGTATAGCTTCAAGAATAGAAATTTAACCCACAAGATAAAAAGATGACTGAGAAAGTCATGTGTAGTTGAATAAGAGAATAGAACTCATAAAAGAATGAACATGTTTGCAAGTGCTACCTGTTGGTGCCATCTTTTTGAAATTCTTGCTTAGTTGATTCAGAAAATTTATCGGCAACTGAGCTGAAGCTGAATAGGGGAGGAGGGTCATTAGTTTCCTCAAGTTTTCCAGATACAGAGGCAGGCGGTGGTAAAATCAATGATTCCGAAGCTGTTGTTTCTCCAGTGACTGTACCAGGACCAACACTTTCACCAATTTTAAAAAAACACGGATTCTCCTCTGTCCGACCTATGAGTTTCACCGGTTCAGGTTTTTCCGTAGAAAATAGCTTGCTGTCACTGAAAGTTACCGATCCTCTTGCAGATGAAGGTCTCTGCACAAGCCCATCAGGCGGTATGCTACCATCCTTCTCCAATGAAACCTGGGAAAACGCATAAAAAGTGAGCATATTGGAAAATTCTATCATAAGAGTATAGCAAACTTTAGAACAATTGATAGCTTCAAATTTGCTCAGTACTTGTTATTGATAACTAATACTACAAATCTAAAACATATTGGCAGTATTGAACCACATATCCATGCAGCCATCCTGCAACAGTTACAAGTGAAACTGAAAAAAAGAAACCATAATTGAAGAGGATTTTTTTACCTCCTCACTCATACATGCGTTGTCTTTTGGTAAGTGTTGAGGTGCACTATCTTTTTTCGCTTCAAAGCTGGGACATGAAGCATCTGGTACACAGTTCAATGGATCCAAGTGGGTTACAGAGCCTATAGATACGTTCTTCACTTCATTTACTTGTTTCACGGGAGAAGAACCAACAGCACCAATTAAACAAGAATCAGATCTATCTGGCAATTCATGGCCACCTTTGATGTCAAAATGTTTCTTAACTGACTCAACATTTTCCAGGCTCCTAAGGGCCTGCCCAGAAAGCATGCTTGGTTTCAATTCTAAATGTGATCTCTCTCTCTCAGCAACAAACTTGGACTGTGATAATTTTTCATTAGGGGACAACTTTTCAAGCTGCTGAAATATTCTAGCAGCCACCTCACTGGATTTCGATGGAACACGAGCATAACTTGTACTTGGGCCACTTTGATTCTCATTTTCCTTAACAGTACCTCTTATATTATGCATTGTCTCACCAATCAATATACCCTTCTGCTTCACATCAGAATGAGCGACCATTGCATGCGCCGAATGTTGAGTCCTGAGAGCTAATAAATTTGTTTTCTGCCTTATTCTCCGTATGGGTCCGACGGATCCAAATCCATCATCTATGAATGTGTTTCTCCGTTTTAAGGACTAAAAGAAAGAACGATAGTGAAACAGCTTAGGGTCAGTTAAAGGGAAATAAGAGCATAATATTTGATCAACACGTACCTTATGCTTTACAAGTTTATCGTCATGGTCAACAAAATACGGAGATGCAGATGATAACGAAGGTCTAGAACTTTCATAACTCATAACTCCACTGCCTGAAAGTCATTTGACTGATGAGCATTGATCACAAAAGAAAAAAATGTGTTTTCATGCCGTAAGGAAAATATAAAGAACCTTGGAAGTGGATGCTGAATAAAGTCTGGAATACGGGCTACGCGCCATGTTGTAAGTAGCTGACTTGCCCCGAGATCGTGGGGTTATAAAACCGTTTTCTGGAGCATCAATACCTCTGAACATATTCTTTGACAATGACAGGTTAGACGACATTGACCGAAATGGGGTATTACCCAGCGTTTCTCTAATAGTTTGACCCCGCATCGCTAGATATGATGGTGATACTTTTGACGGAATACTTCCCATGTAAGATTTTGCGAGTTCAGCAGGAGAAGCAATATTGACATCAAGGACCTGTAAAATGTTATTATGGGAATTTCAAAGCCATAGATACGGCTGTGATGCCATAATCATACAAAATGACAGCTGAACAAGAAACACATGGCAAGGAGAGGATAAGCCATCAGATGTTCAATTATATGAAGATCTTACTTCTAACTTTGAAAGAGAAGTTGAAACAGCAGCAGATCTCGCCCCATTGGTTCTATCCTCTTCAAAGTAGCCACTAGCTAATTTTGATAGCATTTCCGTTGTCGCTTTTTCGTCATTGCCTCTATTGGACAGCTCCTCGGCCCTTGATCGCAACAACTCTGTCAGATGAGTAATTTGAGTCCTGGAAAAGGAGAAGTTCACATGGTTAAATCAGCTAAAGAAAGCAGTAGACAAATCGTAGACAAAGCAGCTTGCAAGTTACAGAATATATTGCAATAGCTGACAATAATAGAAAGATGCATGAAAAGTTGTCCAAATCTAGACAATGTTTTCCTAACAATAAGCTTACCTTGTGAAAGATTTTTGCTTCAGAAGTTGCTCAAGCTCAGATATAGAATCACCGTTGGTGACATCTACTGGTGGTCTATTTTGACCTCTATCAGGCTCTTGTTCCTGCTTTGGTTCTTTCACCCAAAACAAAAAGTTAGCAACAACATTAAGTGTCTTTTGGAGTCAAACAATCAACAACACTGTGAAAACCTTCACCAATAGCAGGGAAAAGCATCGGGAAAAGAAAAAGCTTGGTTTCCAAAATTTAACCATTTAATCAACAATCTACCATTAGCAGAAACAAAACCAAGGAGCAATTTAATAAATAACAGAAAAAGAAGAAAGAATTTATCCACACCAAAAACCACAAAAAGCGGAATAAGTGAAAGTGGAAGTATTAAACTTACATTAGGAACAACATCCGCAACATCTTCATTCACATCATCGTTTACGTCTGCATTACAAGAAGCAAAACACATAACCAATCAGATACAGATGCAAACTTGAAATACATCAGCATGGCAGTGAAATTGTGGCATAACCTTCCAAAAAAACACAACAAACCAACAAGGGAAACAATGGCAGTGCATCCATAATGACGAATAATAAAATATTCGACTCATATGCCTTGAGGAATAGGTCTAACATTACTTCTCAAGGCCAAAAAATCTAAGCAAATCAAGAAAAAGTGCTAAGGACAATGAGTTACTTCCAGAACTAGATACTGAGTTCTCTTAAACGCACACAAGAGAAAGCAGTAATCCAAATCATGAAAAACTAAATCTCAAATATGGGAAGCAAAAAAAGAACCATAAAAAACATAAGTTGATTCAAGTGCATCAACAACGAAGACAAACTAGAAAAACGCCACTACATGCTAAATGGAAAAAATAATCATCAAATAAGCTTCTCCAACAAATCCAACATATTCACCTCCTTCAATTACGCAAAAAAAAAAAAAAAAAAAAAGAGACGATTAACCTTCTAAAGGAGGAGGAAGCTGCTTCCTCCTAAAAACCGTAGAAAAAATTCTGTCTGCACCATAGGATATAAGCTTCGACGCAGGATCCAAAACAATCTTGCTCAACCAACCACTTCTATTTATGTCGCCGCTTCGATTCGGACGATTAGCAGTCGACGGACGGTCGTAAGGCGTCGATTGACGCCCGCGAAACGGCTTCTTACGGAACTTACCGCCGACTCCTCCCTCTCCGTACGAAGAAGATGCATCGTTCGTCGGTGCGCTGTCGGCGGCCTTGGAGCCGCCTTCTGCCGTGGTCATTTACGGTCGAATTTGAGAAAGAGAAAGTGTTGGCTGGGAAAGGGAAAATATATATATATTCGAAGATTGTGTAGTACACAATTTCCTTAAAATAGATTCGCTCCCTCACGTATGTGCTAGAGGTTTTTTACGAGCGTCTATTTCCCAGGATACTTCGAAAACACGGCGTTCGTTTAGCACAAAAACGACACCGACAGCGAACGGACAAGAAATATAGCAGAAATAATTTTGGATGAATTAGTATTTTTTTTTCTTTCTACTTGTGTGTTTCCCTTTTTTTTCAAGCCTAAGACCCTATTTATAGCCAAAAATTAAACTAATTTTTTTTTTTTTTTTTAAATTCAAGGACTAAAACGTTTGAGGAATGGTTTAACCATCCATCAAACCACTCCAAAATTCAATCCAAAAACCACTCCAAAATCTAATCCAAAACCACTCCAAAAATCTCATTCACCTAATTTATAAAATTAATATAATATAAATTATCTAACAATCCCCCACATGAATGAGAATTGGTTGGTTAATGTTTCTGCTACCTAATGATACTCTGCATAGAGGATAGTATGTTTACCATTTGAACTTCCTCCTTGTATGCACGCTTGGTTTACTGCAGTCCAGTAGAACACGATGTCTTTGAACTGTCCCGCTTTTCGTGTAAACGAACCCACGTACAATACACAGAGACCATTTTTCTCTTGTTCCGTTCTCATGGTTTGTCCAGTACGGCCATGGACACGTCCTGATTCTGCGAGGGTTTCTAAAGAACTAAGCTTTCAGTTCTCCTTTGAAGCGGCCCCACTTCTCCCTAACATAGGTGACTTCTCACGTCGCGAGTATTTTCTATCAATACTCTATGATAGTCATTATAACATCATCATGCTAGCCTTTTCCGTCATCACTGTTTCTTGACAGGAATGAGCGGGGTTATCTCCCACAGTGATACCAAGTCCTAAGATTAGGTTGTCCCTTTGAACCTAGATCTTGGGATCTCCAGTCACATAGGTAGGGTTTTCCTTCTTAGCACTTATATACTTAAGGCTTTAAGCCCATTCCTTTCGTCAACCTTTCAACTGCATCTCTATTTAACCCTTTGGTTAGCGGATCCGCAATGTTATCCGTCGATTTCACATAATCAATCGAGATAACTCCAGTTGAGAGCAGTTGCCTAACGGTATTATGTCGACGACGTATGTATCTCGACTTACCATTATACATAGTACTCTGTGCTCGTCCAATAGCCGATTGGCTATCGCAGTGTATGCATATAGGCGGCACAGGTTTTCCCATTTAGGAATATCCTCCAAGAAATGGCGTAACCATTCAGCTTCTTCTCCACATTTATCCAAGGCAAAGAACTCGGATTCCATAGTGGATCTTGCTATAACCGTTTGTTTCGAGGATTTCCAAGACACAGCAGCTCCAGCGAGTGTAAACACATAGCCGCTTGTGCTCTTAGAGTCCTTCATATCAGATATCCAGTTCGCATCTGTGTAGCCTTCTAAACAGCGGGATATCGACCATAGTGTAATCCATAGTCTCGAGTATACCGTAAGTATCTCAAAACCCGTATTATAGCGGTCCAATGATCCGCACTCGGATTGCTCGTATACGAACTCAGTTTGCTTATAGCATAAGCAATATCTGGCCTAGTACAGCTCATTAGATACATCAAGCTTCGTAATCCGGGAGTATTCTACTTGAGAAATAGCCTCCCCGCGATTTTTCGACAAATGAACGCTTCGATCTAATGGCGTTCTAGCAACACCAGAATCACCCTTGCAGAATTAGTCGAGAATTTTGTCTACGTAATGAGCTTGACTCAAAACAAGACCGTTACTCGTTCGTTTGATTTTAATTCCTAAAATCACGTCTGCAAGTCCCATATCTTTCATGTCAAATTTTGAATTTAACATATCCTTGGTAGACTTGACCATTTTGTCGTTACTACCAACAATGAGTATGTCGTCTACATACAGACATAAAATGACATAGTCATCGCCTGTTCCCTTTGAGTAAACGCATTTATCGCTCTCATTTATTTTAAAGCCGTAGTTGATCATCGCATGATCAAACTTTTCGTGCCACTTCTTAGGGGCTTGTTTCAAACCATACAAAGATTTAATCAATCTACAGACTTTCTTTTCGGTTCCAGGAGCACGAAAACCCTCGGGTTGCTCCATATAGATTTCTTCGTCTAATTCACCATTTAAGAAAGCTGTTTTGACATCCATTTGATGTACTTCCAAATTTCTTAAGGATGCGATAGCAAGTATCATCCTTATCGAATTTATTCTCGTCACAGGAGAATATGTGTCAAAATAATCTAAGCCTTCGCGTTGCTTGTATCCTTTGATAACAAGTCTGGCTTTATACTTTTCTACAGACCCGTCTGGTTTTATTTTCCTTTTAAAGATCCATTTTGATCCTAAAGGTTTACATCCCTTTGGAAGATCAACTAACTCCCAAGTGTGATTCTGCAAAATAGAATCAATCTCGCTTTTTTATGGCTTCTTTCCATAAAGGCCCGTCCACGGAGCTCACTGCTTCGTTAAGGTCAGCGGTTCCTTTTCAATCAAATATGTAACAAAGTCATCACCAAAAGATTTCTCTATCGGGCACGCTTGCTTCGTTTCGGTTCAATCTCATGAACCGTACTAGGAATCTCGTTTCTATATCATCTCGTTTAGATGTACCAGATCCATAATCGGATTTACAAGGAAATACATTTTCAAAGAAATACGCATTCCTTGATTCATGACCGTGTCTTGTTTATATCCGAAATTTCGAATCATATATACAAGAAACCAATATGCCGTACTATTGTGTGCATATCCTATGAAAATACAGTCCACTGTTTTAGGACCAATTTTCACCGCTTTAGGCGCAGGTACGGCTACCTTCGCCAACACCCCCACATTCGCAAATGTTGGTACGAAGGCGTCTTTCCTTTCCATAACTCATATGGAGTTTTATTCATTTTCTTTCGAGGTATCCTATTTAATAGGTAATTACTCGTCAAGATAGCTTCGCCCCACATATTAGGCGGTAGACCTGAACTCAGTAACATCGCATTCATCATTTCTTTTAATGTGCGATTCTTTCGTTCGGCCACTCCGTTTGATTGAGGTGAATACGGGGCGGTCAATTCATGGACGATACATGTTCCACACAGAAGCTCCCAATTGGCGCTTCGTATTCTCTCCCTCGATCACTTCTCAATTTTAATTTTCTTGCCGAGTTGCGTTTCAACTTCGGTTTTGTAGAGAACGAATTTCTCTAATGCTTCGTCTTTGCTCTTAAGCAATAAACATAGCAATATTTGGTGCAATCGTCAATAAATGTTATAAAATATTATTGCCACCACGTGTTTGAACGTATTTCAAATCACATAAATCGCTATGAATCAATTCAAGCGGTTCGTACTTCTTGCTACCGAAGGGAAAGACGATCTCGTCATTTTTGCTTCAACGCAAATTTTGCATTTATATTTCGAATTAATTTCGAATGTTGGAATATGGTCTATGTTAATTAATCGACGTATCGATTCAAAATTAACGTGACCTAATCTATCGCGCCCAAATTGGAAGATTCAAGCAAGTAAACGAAGAAGTTTTTCATTCTCATTTACAATAGTCATTACATTCAGCTTGAACAAACCATCACAGGCATAACCTTACCAACAAACACACCCGACTTAGACAATATCACTTTGTCAGATTCAATAACAATACGAAAACCGTGTTTGTTTAACAAGATCCCGATATAAGGTTCTTGCGAATTTCCGGTACATACAACACGTCTTTCAGCATTAGTATTTTTCCGGACGTCATCTTGAGCATCACGTTCCCTTTTTCCTTCGACGGTAGCAGCAGCCGAGTTGCCCATGTAGATCTTTTCTCCTTCAACCGGCTCACGGGTAGAGAAGAATCTACGGTTCGTGCACACATGACGTGTAGCACCGGTATCGATCCACATTCTTGTGGATTCGACCCAATCATGTTTATCTCCGAAACCACCGCGACGAGGCTCAAGTCCTCAACTTCTTTGGTGATGTCTTTCACCATATTGGCCTCGTGTTTCTTCTTGGAAGTCGACAGTCCGACGACTTGTGGCCTAGTTTGCCACAATTGAAGCACTTTCCCTTGAACTTATAGTTCGGCTTAGCGACGCCTCCGGTCGCCCAAGTTTCGCTTTGGGTTTAACCGCGCCTTTGCCCTTTTTAGAGCTATGCTCCACCACATTTACTTTCGGTTCAGATGAGCTCGACACTCTCTTTTCCGACCTTTTGTTGTCTTTCTTCAATTCGAAGTCTAACAATCAGATCCTCCAAAGACATCTCCTTCCGCTTATGCTTGAGATAGTTTTTGAAGTCTTTCCAGCCCGGCGGTAGCTTTTCAATAATACCGCAACTTGGAAAGATTCACTCAGAACCATCCGTTCTGCATGGATCTCGTGCAAGATCAACTGGATCTCCTGCACCTGACTGATCACAGTCTTGGAATCGACCATCTTATAATCAAGGAACCGTCCAACAACAAATTTCTTTGTGCCGGCATCCTCAGTTTTATATTTCCGGTCTAACGACTCCCACAATTCCTTAGCCGTAGCGACCGCACCATACACGCTGTACAGAGTATCGCTTAGGCATTCAGAATGTAATTACGACACAGGAAATCAGAGTGTTTCCATGCATCAACAGCGATCACGACCTCAGCGTTCGTCTCACCGTCGTTCACCTTGAGCTCGACCTCTTTCAGGTATGTTGCCAGGTTCAGCGTGGTGAGGTAGAAGAGCATCTTCTGTTGCCATCTTTTGAACGTGGAGGCTGTCCCCATAAATTTCTCCGGCTTCTCCAGGTGGTTGACTGGTACGGTTGGCTTCGTAACAATAGGTATGGCGGTGGGGACAAAAGTAGGAGGAGGAACGTCAATGTTTCTTCGTTCGCCATAGACTGTTGGTTGTTGAGGAAGTCCACGTAGTCTGACATCGTTGCGGGATCGTCGGTCTATTTTAAGATTGTTGGCTGGGAAAGGGAAAATATATATATATATTCGAAGATTGTGTAGTACACAATTTCCTTAAAATAGATTCGCTCCCTCACGTATGTGCTAGAGGTTTTTTACGAGCGTCTATTTCCCAGGATACTTCGAAAACACGGCGTTCGTTTAGCACAAAAACGACACCGACAGCGAACGGACAAGAAATATAGCAGAAATAATTTTGGATGAATTAGTATTTTTTTCTTTCTACTTGTGTGTTTTCCCTTTTTTTCAAGCCTAATGACCCTATTTATAGCCAAAAATTAAACTAATTTTTTTTTTTTTTAAATTCAAGGACTAAAACGTTTGAGGAATGGTTTAAACCATTCCATCAAACCACTCCAAAATTCAATCCAAAAACCACTCCAAAATCTAATCCAAAAACCACTCCAAAAATCTCATTCACCTAATTTATAAAATTAATATAATATAAATTATCTAACAGAAAGAAACTGTGTTATTAGGGTTTTAATTTGGAGAAAGAAAGAACGATGGCCGTTGCTTTACTTAATTGTGAATGAATAATAATTTGAAGAGTGAAGCGGTGTTAACTTTTTCTCTCATGCCAGTTTTTATACGGATATATGCTTTAAGCTTTTTCTCATACTAGTTTTTATATGGATGTGCGGCTTAGCTTACGCACTGTAATAGGAAGGAAAACCATGTCTGATGTCACCCATGCATTGACTTGTTTCTATCTATACTCTTATATATATGATATGGGGCAAACCCAATCAACAGTATTTTTAAGTGTGGGGGCTCTGAATATTAGTTAACGGTAGATTGATTATTATGTTATTTGCTAGGTACGCGAGGGTTGTAGATGCTGGGGACATAACAGAAAGAACACAGGGGTTTACGTGGTTCGAATCCTCTCGGATTCTACGTCCACGGGGCGCTGGGAACTGTCTTTCACTAAGTAAGAATACGTTACACACTCAGAAATTCCTCACCTTCGCTCCTAAAACGTAGAAAATATGTTTAAGCTATCTTAGAGAGAAAATGATGCGCGCACTTTTCGTAGAGAGATTATGCCCCTGGAAAATATGCTAAGTCCTCCCTTTATAGCAGCTCCCGCCGCCTGCTGAAGGCTATGTTCCAGCTTTTCCGGGGGACGTACTACCTAAGGGTTGCAGAGGGAAATGACGGATTGCTTGATGGATTGACCTCTGCAGTGGCTATAGTGGGACATCCAGTGATTTCTTCCTCTGTTAAGACAACACGTGTCCCTTTATCCCTTTTTCCTTTTCTGCTGTACCTTTTATCTTGATACACGATGGTTCTTCTTCCTTTGTCCAGTTCATGCTAGTCCGTCAGGTCCTTGCGGCTCCTTCCCAGGTTTATATCTTATCATGGACTCTTCTTTATGGGCCTTGTTTGGGCCTCTCATTGTTTTTATTTTTCCGGCCCGTCTTAATTAATACCATATCAACCACTCCCCTACTCTAATTTATTTTTGGGGACCAAAGTGAATTAGAGTAAACAATGACGAATTCAAACCGTACCTCCTTTCGAGTCCTTCTGTCATGCTCCCCTGAAAAGACATGTCCTTTCAATACCTCGGGAACCGCTTCTTCTTAAGAGGGGCTTCTGCAAGTTCGTCCTTACTTTTGAAAAGGTACTCCGCCATTTAACAGGTACGTCTCTTTCTCTCTCTCTCTTTATTTCGTCTTCTTCCTCGTTTCTATGGCTTCCATTGTTACAGCTTCGGCAAACTCTTCGCCTTCCCCTACTCACTCTCATCAGTCGCTTTCTTCTGATACGTCGTCTACTCCCCCAGTTTCACAGCCTATTTCCCCTCTAGAAGCTCGCACCCACCGCGCCGCTGTTCCTCAAACCGGCAATCGTCCCCGAACCCGTTCAGCCGTCGCTTCCGCCATGACTTCCCACCCTCAAGATAAAGCGGGGGTCCGTTGATTCGCCGGCCGATACCCAAGGTTCGGTTGCGCTTTCTGGTCCGCGACCCCTCCAAACCCTAGATCCACCCTTCTTCTTCTGCAGGAACCCCTCTGAGCATCTTCAAAGCTTCGACATGTTCGTCGACTGGCCTGGCTGCTTTGGTGGAGGGGGGCTTTGTTTTCGAGGGTTATACGGTGAGGATACCCTCGCCGGATCAAAGGGCCGACCGGCCACCCCCATCGTGTTTGGCGTTTTGGGAGGCCCAGGTCCGGGCCGGGCTTCGCTTCCCTGTCCCTCTCTTTTTGTCTGAAGTGTCCAGGGCCTTCAAGGTCCCTTTAAATCAGTTTCAGCCCTCCGCCATTCGTCTCCTTATATCGTTCTTCGTGGCGGTACGGGCGGTCGGAGGCGTTCCTTCCCCTGATTTGGTAGTCTCCCAGTTCTCGCTCAAGCTTCATGGTGCTTTCTTCTATCTCTCCTCTATTTCTTCCAGCTGGGAGGAGAGACCCACTTTTTTGGCAAGAATCATAAAATGGACAAGGATTGGCATGGTGCGTATTTCTTCGTGGAGGCCCCGGGAGGTTTGTGGGATTTCCCTTGCGAGCGGTGGGTGAATGGCGCCCCTCCTCGGGGGTCTGGTAAATGTTCGAAAAGGAATCGGAAAGCCTTGGCTGCTTTGAATGCTCATGCTGAAGAGCATGGTCCCCTGAGCCCTTCTTCCTTAGTCAGATTCCCGGGGGTCTTGCATAATTTTGGGTTTTCGCCCTTCTTTGCTAGCCTCTCTTTCGAGGGTAACTGTGGTCGTTGCTCTGTCATCATGTTTTTATGGCACCATTATTTTTGCTAACTCTTTTGTTGGGTGCAGGATGACAGGCTCATGGCTCAATCTGCTGGCGAGTGTAGAGGAAGGAAATGCTCCCCCACCTTCTGTTGCTGATAGACCTGCCACAGCTCCCATCCTCCAACGCTTCCAGGGGCCCTAGACGTTCGGGCCGAGGTTGGCCAGTCCCCTCCCAAGGACTTAGGGACTTCTGAACCGTCTCCAGCCCCCTCAGCTCCCAAGGCGAAGCGAAAAGCGGGCTCTTTGGCCAAGCCTGCCAAGAAGTCCAAGAAGAAGCTACCCCTCACTGAGGGTGAGGGAGGTGAGGCTCAGGTTGAAGTTCCTCAAGAGGGCTTCGACAAGAAGGCCCACCTCCTTCTGGGGACTCATTGGCCAGATTGGGGATGGCAGCGTTGAGTCATTTGGTCCCCTCAGAGGATAGGGAGGTGTTTGCCAATAGGTCCCCCGTGGAGAATGAGGCGGAGCTTGCTCATCATCTTCTCAAGGTATGCCTTTTGTAACTCTTAGTGGATGTTCTTTCCTGTTTGCCTCATTTCAGAGTTTCTTCGTGTGGCGTATGCTTCCTCTGTTTGTCTGGTCTTAGGGTTCCTTTTTGTGGTACCTAGGTGATAGGTCTAGTGTCTGTGAGATCCTCTGAGAATCCGTTGGTGCCGGAGTTGGAGGGACGCATTAAGTCCCTCCAGGAACAGCTAGAGCAAGTTCAGGCCAGTCTGGCCGCCCGCGAAAAAACAGTTGAAGAGATTCAGGCTAAGTTCGAGAGCGAGAGAAAGGACTGGAGGAAGAGAAGACGGAGCTGGCCAGAAGGTATGAGGAGTTGCTTAAGTCCTCAAAGAATGAGAAAGAAGACCATGCGGCCCTTCTGAAGTCGCGTGAGGAGGAGCTCACGAGCTCCTTCGCTAAGGAGAAAGCGAAGTGGGATAAAGACTTCGTCCGTATGACGGAAGTCCATGGCCAGTCGAACTGGAGGCCATGAAGGCGGAGGGCGCTCAGATTTGTCAGCGCCACCTCTTGTCGACCCCGCTGGTCAGAAGTTCTTGGAGGACCTGGCCCAAGATTGGCGTCTGGCGTATCTGGAGGACCCCCTTTCCCTCAGGGACTTTGTCCCCTTCATGCAGCACTATTTTTTGGGGGGCCATCGCGCAGGATCCGCCGGTATTGCTGTGGTTCCCGCCCTCAAGGACCTTCCTCCCCCTGCTTCCTTCAAAGGGGACCGCTAGCTGAGGAGAATCCCTTATTCTGGCGCCCCTCTGCTGAGAAGCATATGGCAGCTCTTGCCCAGGCCGACATCTCTGACCTCCCCGGCGTTGTTTTCTATCCTCCCGTGGATCCTTCTGTTTAGTTTTTTTCTTCTTTGTGTTGTAATGGACCTTTTTTTCCCTTCATGCTTTTGCGGACAGTAGTTTTTTCTAGTGGGGGAGCTTAGCTTCCCTGCTTTCGTAGGCTTTTGCTAAGGTCCACCTTTTCCTTGTAATATGGGACCTCTTTCATTAAGTATCTTTTTCCTTTCGTGCTTTTCCCTGTTGAATTTAGTAGTACTTCACCAACACTTCGTTAAATTCGTAAGCCAAGTACGAATTATACACGCCTTTGGTTGTAAGGACCGTCGTCCTTATCCAAAGGTGTCACATAGGCGCTAGGCTCTCTTTGTCCTTAGCGAATCTAGTAATGTAAGCCCGAAGGTCTTAAAAATGGGGGACTATCCCACCGTTTTATCCTGGTTATAGCACCAGCTACGCTGAGGTACCTATACACGTCGCAGGCCTTACTGGGGACCTTTGATGTCCTGTACGCCACAGCCCGTCAGCGGTGGTATCTTGTACACCTTTGTAGGCATCTTTCACGTCGCAGGCCTGTGGCCTTTGATGTCTTTGTACGCCGCAGGTCCGTCGACCCTTGGTATCGTTTCACGTCGCAGGCCGTTAGCCTTTGATGTCGTTGTACGCCGCAGGTCCGTCGACCCTTGGTATCGTTTCACGTCGCAGGCTGTTAGCCCTTGATGTCATTGTACGCCGCAGGTCCGTCGACCCTTGGTATCGTTTCACGTCGCAGGCTGTTAGCCCTTGATGTCATTGTACACCGCAGGTCCGTCGACCCTTGGTATCGTTTGTAAGTACACTTCGTTAGGACAAAACATTTATATTCCGCTAGGGAGGTACGCCTCGTTAAAACCTTATCTGGGCAAAACCTCCCTTTGAGGCAAAATCCCAGATGAAGGAAAAAGAGTATGTCCCTCCCTTTCTTACATGGTAATATTACTCATAAAACTTTTTTAAGTTAGAGACGTTCCAAGGGCGGGCAATGACCTTCCCTTGGCATCTTCTAACTCGTAGGCTCCACCTCCTAACACGTTCGTCACCCGATAGGGTCCTTCCCAGGGGCCTCCATTTTCTTCAGGGGCCGTAGGATGTCGGCTCTTCGAAGTACTAGGTCCCCCTGCTGAAATCCCCTGGGTCGGATTTTCCGACCATACATTGCCTTTATGCGACTTTTATATCCTTCGGTCCTCACGTGGGCTTCTTCCCTTATTCTTCGACAAGATCCAGGTCCTCCCTTCTTAGCTGCGCGTTCTCCTGCTCGTTATATGCCATCATTCGGTGTGTTCGACGCCGATTTCGGCTGGTATCACGGCGGACGACCCATATACTAGTTCGAATGGTGTTTCCCCTGTTGCTTCGCGGGGGCTAGTCCTGTACGCCCAAAGGACAGCGTCCAGCGCCTCCACCCATTTATTTCCATCTTGTTCGAGTCGGGCCTTGATCCCCCTGAGAATGGTTCGATTGGAGACTTCGGCCTGCCCATTTGCTTGGGGATGTCCCACCGCGACAAACCTCTGTGTTATTTTCATACCTTCACAGAATCCTCGCGTCTTAGCTCCGCAGAATTGAGTTCCATTATCGGAGATAAGGATCCTGGGAGCTCCATATCGGCAACAGATGTTCTTCCATAGGAACTCAATCACCTTCTCTTCGTCTATCCGCGCCACCGCCTTAGCTTCGATCCATTTACTGAAGTAGTCGACTGCTACGATGATGAACTTCTTTTGCGCCTTTCCTCGGGAAAGGGACCGACAATGTCGATTCCCCATTTGTCGAAAGGGCATGGGGAATGCATGGTCACCAGAGCCTCGGCGGGGACGTGGATTTTGGGACCATACTTCTGACAGTTGTTGCACCTTCGGACTAGGTCCTTGGCATCCTTGATGAGATTGGGCCAGAAATATCCGGCTCTGACAACTTTCCTGGTGAGGGACTTGTACCCCGCATGATCCCCCGCACATCCTTCATGGATTTTTTCGAGTATTTTCTTGCCTTCCTCTTTGGAGAGGCATCGAGAGTATGCATTACAAAGATTTCTTGACTGGCACCCATCTATCAGACAGAACTTTTGTCGGTATCCCCTTTTGTCCTTCTGGCTGGGATCCTCTAAGGTGGCTATGATGGGGGCTCTCCAATCATCCCCCTCTTCTATGCTTGCCACGAACTCCCCAGTCTCCTCCTTATCCACCGCTAGGTAGGTGATACCTTCTTTTGAGAGCTGGCCCTGAACTAGCGGCCTTTGCTAAATAATCTGCCTTGTAGTTTTCCTCCCTGGGGACCTGCACAATCTCACAAGAGTCGAGGTTCTGGTTAGCTCCTCGACTTTCTTACCATACTCAGCCACCTTTTCGTCTCTTGCTTCGTAGTTCCCATTTACTTGTTGTCCCACCAGCTGTGAGTCCGAGAACAAGTAATGTTTCGTGCCCCCAGCTCCCTCGCGATCCGTAGGCCATGAAGGAGGGCTTCGTATTCTGATTCATTGTTGGAAGCCTGAAAATGCAATGTAATGGCGAAACGGAGTTCCTCTCCTTCTGGGTTGATGACAAGGACCCCTGCTCCTGATTTTTGCGAAGTGGCTGATCCATCCACGTATACTCTCCATCGGCCTTCCGAAGGTCCCTTCGTAGTTTCGAGGACGAAATCTGAGAGGGCCTGGGCCTTCACAGCTGTCCTTCGCTCAAATTCTACGTCGTACTCCCCTAGCTCGATGGCCCACTTCACCATCCTTCCTGATAAGTCTGGTTTGTCCAGCGTTTGCTTTAGCGGGAAATTAGTTCGCACGTTCACTTTGTGTGACAAGAAATAGGGTCGGAGTCGGCGGCGGAGGTCATTACTGCTAAAGCGGCCTTCTCAAGCTCGGAGTACCTAGTTTCAGCGTCCAGAAGTACCTTACTTACAAAGTAGATGGCCTCTGGGAGGTTCCTTCTTCCTTCATAGGACGGAGCTTATCGCGTGGTCCCCTACGGAGAAATATAGTATCAACACATCCCCCATCAAGGGTTTGGTCAGGAGTGGTGTGTTTGTGGAGGTACTCCTTCAATTCTTCAAAGGCTTGCTGGCATTCCTTAGTCCACTCGAATTGTTTATTCTTTCGTAACACCTTGAAGAAAGGTAGGCTCCTCTTCGCTGAGTGGGAGATGAATCTGCTAAGGGCCGCCAATCGTCCCGTGAGCTTTTGGACTTCCTTGACGCCCTGGGGAGGTTGCATCTCCAAAATAGCTTTCACTTTCGTAGGATTGACCTCGATGCCTCGTTGGGTGACCATGTAGCCAAGGAACTTCCCCGATCCCACTCCGAACGCACATTTTTCGGGATTGAGCTTCATTCCGCTTTCCCTGATCGCTTTGAACGCCTCCTCCAGGTCCTTGGTGTGATCAGTGAGGTGTGCCGATTTTACCAGCATGTCATCCACGTACACCTCCATGTTCCTACCTAGTTGCTGCTTAAAAACCTTATCCACCATCCGTTGGTACGTCGCTCCCGCATTTTTGAGTCCGAAGGGCATTCGGACGTACCCGTATGTCCCCCCTGGTTACAAAGCAGACTTTATCAAAATCATTTGAATCGAGACTTACCTGGTGATAACCTTGGTAGCGTCCATCATGCTGAGGACCTCGCACCCGGAGGTGGAGTCCACGAGCTGGTCTATTCTAGGCAGAGGATAGTGATCCTTGGGGCAGGCCTTGTTGAGGTCCCTAAAATCAATGCACATCCTCCACTGCCCATTTCCTTTCTTTACCAGGACAGCGTTGGCCAGCCAAGTGGGGAACTGAATCTCCTGGATATGGCCTGCCTGAAATATTTGTCGACCTCTTCCCTCAGGATCTGCGCTCTTTCCGTCCCACATGTTCTCAGCCTTTGTTTGACGGGCTTAGCGCTGGGTAGGACATTTAGGTGATGTTTGGCTATATCAGGGTGGATTCCCGTCATATCTCCGGGGGAAAACGCAAATAGATCGGCGTTCCTTTGCAGGCACCCTACCAGCTCCTTCGTGGCATGTTCCCCTAAGTGTGTTCCTATTTTGGTGGTTCTTCCTGGTTGGTCGGGGTACAGTTCCACCTTGGCGAGCTCCTCATCCGGTTCAGGCTGCAAGCTCGTAGGTCCCCCTCCTTCGATTTTGATCCTCTTGTCGCGACCACTCCCTTCTCGGGCAATCTCTTTTTCTTTGGCCACTGCCTTAACTTCATTGGCGTAGCATTGGAGGAACTCCGCTGATCCCCCAAAATCTCACCGACGTGCTCCCCCACGGGGAACTTGACTTTCAAATGGTATGTGGAGGGGATTGCTCTAAATTCGTTGATGGCGGGTCGTCCCAGAATGACGTTGTAGGAGGAGGCGATGTCAACCACCAGAAAGTTGATCATTTTCACAACTCGAACTGGGTTTGTCCCCATTCCGACGGGCAGCGTTACCTCCCCCATGGGTCGTATCCCAGGTCCTCCAAACCGTATAGGGCGTTGGAAACTGGCCGCAGACCTGCTTCCAGATCCATTTCTTAAAGCAATCCAGGAACAGGATGTCGGCCGAGCTCCCCCGTCTATGAAGACTCGGGAACACATCGTGTCCGGCGATATCGGTCGTTATGACCAAGGCATCGTTGTGGGGTCTGGTAACATGAGTCTCATCTTCTGGTCCAAACTGTACGTTCGCAATGGCCTCCGTGTGCCCTATCAGTCCCCACGACTGGGGTCCCCCTGTGGTCCTAGCGTAGGACTTCCTAGCTCGGTTAGAATCCCCACTGCTGGGACCTCCCACAATAATCAAGATAGGGGCCCTGGATGGTCCTGGAGGGCCTTTGTTTGCTGGTGGGGGCAACGGCCTACCCTTATTCGGGACAGGTCCCCCTTCTTCCTTTTCGCCTTTCCGGGGGCTGGGCTCTGGTCCCTGCTTCACGAATTCCTTCAAGTGTCCTGCCTGTATCAGCCTTTCTATCTCATCCCTCAAATGGTAACAATTGTTAGTGTGGTGCCCGTATTCGTTATGGTAACGACAATATAAATTGGAATAGGGTCGAGAAGGTCCTGCAGATCCGGCGGGAGGTTTTCTCGAGCCGGATGTCGTCCCGCCACGGCCAGGACCTCCTCCGGGTTAGCACGCAATGGAGTAACCTTCGTGGGGCCCTGGCCGGAGATCCCCAAGGCTCTTTGTGAGGCAGACGCGGAGGTGGTCTCACATGTCCTTGGCTTCTCACGGCCCCTTCCTTCTTCGGCATGGCTATCTGCTTCTCTTCTTGCGCTTTGGCCATCTTACTTTCTTCCAAGTTAATATATTTGTCCGCCCTCAGCAATAGGTCTTCGAAAGTCGGCGGCGGTCCTCTTGGAGAGGGAAGCGAAGAAGTCCCCATCTCGAAGCCCGTTTATCAGGGCGCTGACCTTGACGGAAGGCGTGGCTGTCGGCACCTCTAAGGCGGCGATGTTAAATCTGCTTATGTAAGCTCGGAGACTTTCCGTTTCTCCTTGCCGCACTTGGAAGAGCGACATGTCGGACTTGGGCTGTTTCCTGGCACTGGCGAACTGGGTAATGAAATATCAACTTGGAATTCCTCAAAGACTTAATAGATCCAGGCGCTAGCTGGCTGAACCATTGCTGGGCTCACCAAGGTGGTTAGGAACACCCTAAACTTGACCCCATCCGAGAATCGTGGAGCAGGATGGTGTTCTGAAAGTGTAAGACGTGTTCCACGGGGTCCGTCGTCCCATCATACTCGTACGGCAACGGTTTGAAGTTAGATGAGACCTCCCCCCACTAGCAGTTCCTTCGCAAAGGCTCCCCGCTACTAGTCCTTCCCTATCTTTGGTGGCATGGTTCTGCTTCTAACACCGTCCACACCCCTGCTTAAGGTCCGCCAGTTGATCCCGCAGCTCCTTTTCTCTTTTGGTCCAAGTCTCCTCTTTTTCCTCTGGTGGTAGCGTGACCTTCTTCCTCCTTTTGGAGCCTTCTGCCTCTTTAACGGGTTCGGGGCTTTGCTGACGGACTCGGCGAGATCAGTGTGGGGGTTTTGACATCCTTTTTTTGGCTGATCTCCGCCTTGTTTAGCTCCTCTTCCTTTTCCGAACCTGTTTCCGCAGCTCCCCCACGTCCTCATGATGCTTCGGAGGCTCTTCCTCCCTCCTTGACTCGTTCTCTGATCCGGACAATCGCTTGTCGTGTTCAGAGGGCGGGTATGGAGTTGTGGCTGCGTTTTTTGTTTCCCCGGTTACTTCTGTGAATTTGCCGTCGACTTGCTCGGTCTCGACACGCGGCTGGGTCCTTTTTCGTTGTCTTCTTTTCTTCCTCCTCTCACCAAAGTGCTATTGACAGTGTTGCGCACTAGGAGGTCCAACTGAGCGGACAGTCAAGGTAATCGGTGTTTCTGGCGATATCCACAGGAGTAGGTGCTGGGGTGGCATCTTGCCTTGCTGTATCGCCCCTTGCGATCTCTTCAAATTGTGCGTCCAAGTTCTTCGGTATGGAAGAATCTCCCTCCATCAGCGTCCTTACGTTCCTTGCCTTATCCCTGTAACACAGAAACCAGAAAACCACACGAGAAATCTTTCAATGCAACCTCGTACCGACCTTGCTTAGAAATTTCACCACGCCCTTTAACTCCGGATTTCCCACACGACGGCGCCATTTGATATGGGGCAAACCCAATCAACAGTATTTTTTAAGTGTGGGGACTCTGAATATTTAGTTAACGGTAGATTGATTATTATGTTATTTGCTAGGTACCGAGGGTTGTTGATGCTGGGACATAACAGAAAGAACACAGGGGTTTACGTGGTTTCGAATCCTCCTCGGATTCTACGTCCACGGGGCGCTGGGACTGTCTTTCACTAAGTAAGAATACATTACACACTCAGAAATTCCTCACCTTCGCTCCTAAAATGTAGAAATATGTTTAAGCTATCTTAGAAGAAAATGATTGCGCGCACACGTTTTCGTCGAAGATTATGCCCCTGGAAAATATGCTAAGTCTCTCCCTTTATAGCAGCTCCCCGCCGGCCTGTTGAAGGCTATGTTCCAGCTTTTCCGAGGACGTACTACCTAAGGGTTGCAGAGGGAATGACGGATTGCTTGATGGATTGACCTCTGCAGTGGCTATAGTGGGACTCCAGTGATTTCTTCCTCTGTTAAGACAACACGTGTCCCTTTATCCCTTTTTCCTTTTCCTGCTGTACCTTTTATCTTGATACACGATGGTTCTTCTTCCTTTGTCCAGTTCATGCTAGTGTCCGTCAGGTCCTTGCGGCTCCTTCCCAGGTTTTATATCTTATCATGGGCTCTTCTTTATGGGCCTTGTTTGGGCTCTCCTTGTTTTTATTTTTCTCCTCTTGTCCCGTCTTAATTATACCATATCATATAAATGGAGAAGGGTAGTACTGTCAGTATGGGCCGCGGCACGCGAGCCGATTGGCGGGCGGGCTTCGATATTTTAGGCCCGTCAGTGGCCGGCCTCGACGGGCCAGTCCGGCGGGCACGGCTTTGGCGGGGCGGGGCGAGCTAGCGCAGGCCGGCGCGCCAATATCTTAAATATATTATTTATTATATAGATAATAAATATATAATTAATTAGGTAATGTAATTAATGATTCATTATTATATCCAATTAATACCATATTTATTATCAACCACATAATTAATAGCATACACCATAATTTTTTAATAAATACCATAATTATAAAACATTATTAGTAAATTATAATTTAAATTAAAATAAAAAATATAAAAAATTATTTTATACCAGGCCCCCCAGGCCCACGACCCGCTGCGGGGCGGGGCGGGGCGGGGCGGTCCCCATAGGCCCGCCCGCCAAATTGACTGTACTAGAGAAGCGTGTTTAAAAATTATCAAATTTGTCTGTCACTAATAATTTGTTGCCTTAATTATTTTTTTGGTCTCGTAACTTAAATGGTGTGGCATTATAGGGACCGCTAATTTAGGATGTGGCATTATAGAAACAATATGTTTATCGTGCAAATAGACATTATACCTTATTTTCCCAAATACATCACGTGCCACGGACATGACCGATTTGTATACCGGAAAACTGATGTGGCGTCAGACCGATGACATGCCCGTTTTTTGCTAATTTTTTTGGTGGACCGATGACACGCCCGAGAAAGGCCCCACTCATTAAAATAATCCGACTTGGTGCAATGTCAGAAAAAATAAAAAAAATAAAAATCTCTGTAAAACAAGCATGCCATCGCTAAAAAAATCAGGTATAAAATTGGGGTAAAATCAGGTATAGCGGTCATGTGCGTGGCACGTGATGTATTTTGGGGAAAAATCAGGTATAATGTCTATAAATTTGCATGATTTTAAAACTTACCGTCCCTATAATGCCACACCCTTAATTAGCGGTCCCTATAATCCCATACCCCCTAAGTTCAGGACCAAAAATAATTAAGCCTAAATTGTTTATTAGAAGTTTACTCTTAATAATTTAATTTATTACATTATTAAATAAATCTTGTGCAAGTACATTAGTTAATAATCTAAAATGTTCTAAATTAATATGTTTGGGACACATTGTCTGGGTTAAACAAACTAATATTAATAATATTAATAGGCATGGCAAATGCCTAATTGACATATTCTTTATCATTCTCTCCTCTAGAAAATGTTGAAAATTGACATACCTACATTGGAGCTTAGAGGATCTATTGATCCAGCATGCAGATACTATGTATTCGAGGCGCATGTATAATAATCTCTAGCATTCTAACAATTATTCCCTGCGTTAATTACATTGATGAGTGCTTGATTCCATCCAGGTCCACACTTGTTTTTCTAGCCTCAGTAAAAAAATATTATTTAATTTTTGATCCACCCCAATTTTCGTTTATTACTTTTGACGCTCCGACGCTTAAGATACGGGTTTCGTCACTAGACGGACTGGTGATCATAGTTTCATAGCCGTTGCATGAATATGCTCGTCATTTTTTTAATTTTCGCAATAAGACTCTCTATCCATTAGTTCTTTTACCGAAAGCCAAAATACATTACCCACTAGGGGGTGATTTTCTCTTCAGTTGTTTGTTGGGAATGAGAGAGTGAATTCTCCAATAAGCGTTGGGACGAGTAAATCGTCTCTCTATATTATATTAAAGTGGTGTTTGTTCTGGGTTGATCCCCAAAACATCACCGTGATCCTTCTATCGCTTCCTAATCACCGCGTTTGTTTAGCGTGTGTGATGAGTTATCACCGTGATGGAGGATCACTGAGGTGATCAAAATGGGGTGATATTTTAGCTTTTCGATCACCCCAAAAAGCAGTGTGATCCTCCATCACCGTGATGTGGTGGTATTTTCAATATTTCTTTGGACAAAACTATCTCTTAAACATTCATTCCTTATTTACCCTTACTCCTATTTTAAATTAAAAAACCAATATATGTAAATCTTACAAAATTATATTTAATACATAAAAAATATAAGAATTATGTTGATGTATTATAGGAAATACTCATAATAATAATTGATCAACCTATTAAAGCTTAAAAAATAACTATATTGAAGAATTATATAAATACTTATAACTAATAATTGGTTAAAAAATCTATGTTTAAAGCCTAAAAAATATAATAATTCTAATGATTAATTATATAACATGCTTATAATTAATGCTTTAAAATAGTACTTGATTTACAAATATTAATAACTATCACGTTAAATATTACCTCAAATAAACATATTAAACACTTTTACTATATAATATACATAAGGTTAAATCTGACATTTACATAACATCACCCAGACATCACTGCGACTAAACAAACACAATTCCAATATCACGTCAATATGCTAATGAAATATCACCCCAAACAAACACAATGATGACATATCACCTTGATCAACATTACGGTGATATCCACATCACGGTGATGTATCACCGTGTTGTTGGATCACTGGAAACAAACACCCCCTAAAGGAGAGACCTACATAATAACTTTCTAAATCAATTGGTGTCTCAAAATATATTCTAAGAAATAACATTACATCACTTATAAGCTTTAGCCTGCGGGGCAACCCGCCATATGGTGGGCCTTAAAAATTGAGTCTCGTTACGTCCCAACCGCCTTGGAAAACTATCTTAAGTTTTAATTTTAAAATTTTAATTTGTTAATTGTATTTTAAGTGATTATGATATTTATTAATTATATTTCTGATAGTTATATTATATAATTTATACAATGTATGTGTGCCACTAGTTACTTATTTCATTAATAAATATGGCATTAAGTACAATATAGTTAATGAATCATTAACTAAATCCACTAATTTTTAATATATATTTATGTAACCTAGTATATAATAAAATAATAACTACAATAGTTGACAGCTCAGCCCACGGGCTAGCCGCCCGCCCCGCCAACGTCCGCGGCCTGTTGCGCATAAAAATCGTAGCCCGCCCCACCCTTTTGGCAGGTCGGTCCACGGGTTACGGGCCTAATTGACAGCTCCATATGATTGATAAAAAAATTATGAAAAGCCCACAAGTCGAACTTTTACAACGAGCTTAGTTTTAGTTTACACAAGAGCTAAGCTCGGTGATAGTCATGACTCATGAGCTTTGGGTCTAAACTAATTTTTATCATCACCAATCCACTTATCTGGTCGTATTTGGTTATAGTTCTCACATTAAGGCCAAGATAAAATTATTAACGATCAAACTCGTGAATATTTATCTCACTCATTTTAATCGAACTATTTATAACCAAGGACGTAATAATTTAATGTCATGCTATAAAGAAAGAAGTAAATGGATTATTGTTAATTGAATTATAGCTATGATGAAAAAAGAGAAATAAATTTATGATTATAGTAAAATGCATGTTATTATCTTTAAATTTATTTTGGCCTTGACTTACTTACTCAATTGGGTATAACCGAACTCCCAACAAAATATGACATGTTTTATGTGTGTTTAGTGAAACACACAACATGTGTTTTAACATGACTGGGATATGGTGTATTGTGCCACATGTCATTTTTTGAGTGGATTTGGGTTATACCCAATTGGAAAGGAAAGACAAAACATTCATTTTAATGGGGAATCTACATAAAAATACTCATTTGTATAAAAACTTGCAAGTCAGTACCCTGTTAATGTTTTTTTATATGTAGATACCTCTTAGAATAAAGTTTTTGCACATTGGTGCCTGATTCGCCGCAAGGTACATCATACAACATTTAGGTACCATATAGAAACGTATTGTGGTACATAATACAGTGAGAAAATAGTACATTATTAACACATTAAGGTATCATTGAAAATGTATATGGTTACCATATAAACGCGTGACGTGGTACATAATACACATATAAAAAGGTATGTCAAGACTGAAAAATTGGTACACACAGTCAAACGGGTACTTACATAAACAATTTCTGACTTTGACTGATTTTTTATTGGATATTTATCTGTAGATTCACCTTATTTTAACCACGTTGGTTAGAACAAATATAACCTTTAATTTATTTTTTTCTCAAGATTTCGATAAATAGTACTCCCTTTGTCCCATTTGATTTTGGACATTTGATATTTGGCACACAAACTATGGACCTATTTTTGTTTATTAATATAGTACAAAATTATTAGACATAACACATAACATTAAGGGCTGTTTGATATCAGTAGTTAGGGATTGCATGGGTATAAGTTATTCGTGTATAGCTATACAAAGATTTTGTTGATGTTGTGTTTTAACATATTTGATATGTGTGTATTAATTATTTGTGTAATGATATAAATTGTGTTTGATAGATGATGTATGAATTAGTGATACACACCCCATAACCACCTTAGAGGTGAGTATGGATATACAAGGCCTATACCAAAAACCTTGTAGTAGACGTGTATAGCCATGCAAGCTGATAAACGTATCTTAATACGTTTATTGTTGTATTTATTTGGGCTATAATAGGATATTTTTGGTAATTCCATGCATTTCTTGGTTCTATTTACCCCCGTTTAAATATTGTAGGACCTTCGAACAGTTATTGAGCGAAAAGGAACGAAAACGAGGCGAAAACGGTGCGAAACGGATCAAGTATGAAGCTGTCAGGCAACCTTCACGGCCGTGAACCAGCTCGCATGAAGCCGTGAACGACGGCAGCAAGCTTAATGATCATAAACTTCAGGATTCACGGCCGTGAATCCATTGCAAGTACTCGTGAATCGAGGCAGAAACCTCACTCATCGTGCTCACGTCGTGAATCTCCTCGAGCTAAGCCGTGATTAAGGCAGTATGCGCAATATAAGATGGACTCAATGCGTCACGGCCGTGACTTAGAATGCACAAGGCCGTGAACGAGGACAGAAGATCAAGATTGAAGTTCTGTTGAATGTCACGGCCGTGACTGTTGTTGCAAGAGTCCGTGACCTGTGCTAGAGAAGTCAATATTTAGGGTTTTTGTAGTTTTCGTGACTTTTGTAGTTTTCGTGCGTTAATTTCGATTTTGGTGAGGAACCCTAATTTTCAAATTGGGGGCTTATCAATTTAGGCCAATGTGGTGTTTGTCTTGCTCTTTTACGATTAGATACTTGCTTTAAACACGATGGGTTTGCTCAATTTGTTCAATTCGTCCATCAATTTTCAATTTGGGACCATAAACCCTAATTGCAGTTTTGGGAGATTTTCGAAATTGTTGGCGTGATTGGTTGTTTTAATGGTTTACTTTGGCACTGATTCATTGTCTAAAGTCGAAGGGATGTGCTTGGGTGATCGGTATTGCGATTTGAACGAATATATTAGCATGTCTATTATGTGTTCGACGAAATGCCGCTTTGAATGTTCATATGTTCTTGTTTTATTTTGTCGCTACGTTGGTCGAGTCAAGCTGTGTTGATTATTTTTTTCTCGCCAACTCACATTTGGACTTCTAGGTACTATGGGCAAAAGCCGCTCCGCTGCAGGACGTGCTAAAGATTCGCGATCAACGAGTCGTCCACGTCGACGCCAAGGCACGATGTCACTGCTAGAGTCTATGGGGCAGTTTGACGATGAGACACCAGGCCCGTTACAACAGACTAAAGGATAAGCAGTTCATTCCGACCGATCAGCTTGATCACGACACGCTGGCGAAGTATCACATCGACCAGCAAGTGGCCGGCTATGTGTCCCTAAGTGGATGGCTCGAATTCTTTCAAATCGACGAGCCGGCATACAAAGAGCTGACCCTGGAGTTCCTATCCACCTTCACCCACGAAGAATTCGGCGTGAACAAGATGACATTTCGGGCATTTAACACGGAGCACACGGTGGACATAGGCGACATCTGCGAGGCAATTGGAGTACCGGTGCCTCGGCATTAAACGCTCGAACAAGGTCTATGTCTGGCACGAGGTTTACCGTGGGCAGACGGACCTCGGCGACGCATTCCCTGAGCCACTAGAAATTGAGGGTGTGGGGCCATTCCCAGTTCACCCCAGACACTGCTGGCACTTCACATTCCTCCGGATATCACGAGGGCGAGTCGTCAGGTGTCGCACCTTACGCGTCAGCAGCAGACCTTCACAACACTGCGCCAGGAAATGCTACGCTACAATGAGGAGGCCATTCGACGCGATGAGGAGACACGGCGCCGCCAGGACGAGTACGAGCGTCAAAACGAGGAAGCCCACAGACGCCACCGGAAGAGCAACAGCGCTATGAGCAGGCCCTTAAAGCCATGGAAGACGCGGTCAGGCGATCACAGGAGTCACTGGCGTTCCTTCGCCCGCGGCCACCATCGCCCCCACCACCATCTTAGTGTCGTTTATTTTGTTATGTTTTTCTATTAGTACTCTTTTGTGATGATCTAGTACTCATGTTACTTGTGATGACTATGACTCATTTTGTTATCTTTTATTATTTCCTCCGTGCGTTTAATTTTCTTTTGAGTGTTTTCAGGAAACGTGACACGAATTCAGACTACGACTCAAAATATTTCAAAATCAGTTGAAACACCCATGTTCAACTACATCAGATGCTCGAGGCCGGATCACGCCATTTTTTTCAGGGGAGTCACGTTATTTTCAATTTTTGTTACCTTCCTTTTATTTATTTTACACGTTGGGGACAACGTGCATCTTAAGTGTGGGAGGGGGAATTTTGTTGGAAATTTTGTTGAAAATTTACGTGAAATTTTTTTATGATGTGCTGTGGCTAGTAATTCTATAGAAGTCTGGCATAATTGTTTGCGTTCATCTCAAAGTTGGATTGCATACTAGGGAGTCTAGTGAGCGATAAAGACATGCATCAGTGATTTAATCTTTTCAGCATGAATAGACATAGTATTACTTTGAGAGATTCACACACATAAACCCATGTTTCGTTGTGAGAGTTTGAGCTGACGAGCTTTTGCTCATTTTTTCTTGATTGTGTGAGTAGTGCATAATTTACGTCTCTCTAGAACTTGCTTGTTTGATACGCATTGAAATTGCTTATAGTATGTTTTGTATGAATATGACGAAGGCATTAGGAAATAAGTCCACGGCCAAAGTTCCCGACCACGACTTATCACCGTAGTTAACCACTTTATGCCTAAGCCTTTTTATTTCTTAAACCTCGTATATCATAACCCTCAGACCTAAATAAGCCTCCAGAGATCATCTGAACCCGAGTTAAGCGGAAGTGAAGGTCAAATGTCAAAGTCGAAAAGCGCAGAGATGACGGCCCGCCGGAACGCGAACAGTTTGAAAAAAAAAAGAAGAAAAAAAAATTCCTGTGGAAGTGAAGCATGAGGAGAATAAGCTGCTGTGATGACAAGAAAAGAACCTTTCCTTCGATAATCTTCCAGTCTCATGAATTCCACATCATCCCCTCATTTTGAGAATTGGAAGAAGAAAGGCTTAGTGGAACGCAGCAGAAATTAGAGGAAATGAAGACGACGTAACCAGAAAGGCTAATTCGTGGCGCGCTTTAGACAATGACATTAAGACCGACACGACTGCTACTCATATGTGATTCCACTACCACCTCATTACTATCTGAACCCATTTAACCCGAAAAAGACCTTCTGATTCATGCTAACTGCTTTAAGTAGTAGACGTTCGATTGACTTCCAAGCATATGGTTTAGACTAGATTATTGCATGATTTGAGTGATTCACCGATCTATTAGCCTATACACTGAGTGATTTGAGTAAATCCCTGCGAGGTGTGGATCTCGATTAGTAGTGCTAAGGAAATTCATGTCGATTAGTGCAGATTATTGTTGCAGTCTCCATAATTGCTTGCTTGATTCCATTTTGTGTTTTCCATCTGCATTGGTGAATTGTGAATGGTCATGACACTATGTTGTTACCTTTTCATGCTCCTAATTTGCTTGAGGACAAGCAAAAGCTTAAGTGTGGTGCGGTTTGATAAACGTATTTCAATACGTTTATTGTTGTATTTATTTGGGCTATAATAGGATATTTTTGGTAATTCCATGCATTTCTTGGTTCTATTTACACCCATTTAAATATTGTAGGACCTTCGAACGGTTATTGAGCGAAAAGGAACGAAAACGAGGCTGCGAACCGATCAAGTATGAAGCTGTCAGGCAACCTTCACGGCCGTGAACCAGCTCGCATGAAGCCGTGAACGACGACAGCAAGCTTAATGATCATAAACTTCAGGATTCACGGCCGTAAATCCATTGCAAGTACCCGTGAATCGAGGCAGAAACCTCACTCATCGTGCTCACGACCGTGAATCTCCTCGAGCTAAGCCGTGAATTAAGGCAGTATGCGCAATATAAGATGGACTCAATGCGTCACGGCCGTGACTTAGAATGCACAAGGCCGTGAACGAGGACAGAAGATCAAGATTGAAGTTCTGTTGAATGTCACGGCCGTGACTGTTGTTGCAAGAGGCCGTGACCTGTGCCAGAGAAGTCAATATTTAGGGTTTTAGCCGCCTTCACGGCCGTGAAGCCTATTGTAAGAGGCCGTGACTCATGACAGAAGGTCAAGAAATAGGGTTTAAGCCGCCGTCACGGCCGTGAAGGCCCGTTAAGTGGCCGTGAGTGTGCCAAAATTCAGTATTAAGGCCCATTTTCGAAGCATAAAAAGGGAGTTCTTTTCAGAACTCAAGGACAATTTCATAGGGACGAAAACTTAGAGAAAAGGAGAGGAAGAAGAACACTAGAAGTAGCCCCGTGATTCGGAGAAGCTCAAGGGACGATCCAACAACGTAGCCACGCATAGTCGATCAAGGAATGAGAGCTCCTCCTCAGAAACGCCAATTCACTTCTTAGGGAAGTTTTTATGAGTTCTCTATCCTCATTTTCTTTGAATCTCGTTGTTGTGACGTCCAATATGAGTAGCTAATCCTCTTGTGTGTTTGGGAGTAGATGAACGTTGGGTCATGTCGTAGTTAAGGCGTAGGATAATCGTGAACACGTGTATTCGACTATTTATCGTTCTATGATATTGTTTCTTTGTCTCAATATGTCTATGTGTTGATATGAATGTGTGGTACATCGTTTAGGGCGACAGCTAAATAACGATTAGGCCGTTCATAGACGTTAGGATTCGAGTATATGGCGATAGCAAATACTCGATCATCGCCGTCTAGTAATCGCAAAACTTAGATTCCCACGAGCGTTTAGGGCGACAGCAAATCCGTGAGTGGGTAGAAAATTACTGCGATTTAGTCGATAATCATGTAGAAGCGATATTCCGTAGCCTTAGCCGACAACACCCAGCGGGATTCGAATCCCGAACACATATTTGTCATCTTAAATCATTTGTATTATTTCTAGTTGTACTACCTTAATCTTCCAATCCTTTAAGTTGCTCTGTTAATTTAGTTCGTAGTATAAACAAATTCTGCTATTTTATTAGGCTAAATATCGAGTCGAAAGGTTAATACTAGTATTCATTTTATTCCTCGTGTTCGATACTCGGGTATTCACTATAGCTATATTACAAACGATAGGTACACTGCCTATCGCGCGTGATTCTAGTTATAAAATATTCGTTTTAATTATTACTTGACGTATTCGCACGAACCTTTATTTAAATATACACGCACGCGATCACAAGCCTTGTATGGCTATACACAGATATCAAACACGACACAACTTATTCATACGATCCTATACACACCCATCACACCTATACATACGTATCAAATGAGCCCTAAGAACTTGAAATTTTTAAACTTAACTAATGATTCCCTCCAAAACACCTTTACTGAAAATCCCACAATATAAATACAGCTGAACACATTCCACATATACATTCAATAGATTTCACATTACACGGCTGAAGCCAAATGAAAAACCAAACAAAAACCGAAAGCAAATTTAACAGCTGAGCCGAAAAGCCAAATTGCCCAAAACCTTCTAAGTAGTTGTATTGAGCGAGGTTGTTGAAGCATTTCAAGCTCACAGGCATAAGGTTGAGTAGATTTGGCGAGCTGCAAAATCTCAAAAATATGCTGGAAGGGTACATTTGGTGGTGAAGTCAAGCCTGCAAGGAAAGAAAAGAACACAAGTAGACCTAGAACAGATAAAAGCGAGCAACGTAAAGAAAAGAACAACAATCTGAAGACTTTCTAATGATTCAAGCAAGCAAAAGTAGTTGGTCGATGGGTGAAAGAAGGGCTGATCAGACCAGATATCAATGCAATTAAACAAGACTTGACAGCTTCCAATAAAGTTTTTAGGCTGGAATTTTGCTTATCATCATTGGTGGTCGACAATATACACAAAAGAGTACACTTTTCAAGCATGCACAACATAGTACACATAGATGAGAAGTTGTTCTACATTACAAAGACCAATGAGAGATTCTACTTATGTCCAGGGGAAGATGAGCCATACAGATCATGTAAGAGCAAGATCACAAGTCATGTTTATGTGCGTTGTGAGCAGACCAGTGTACACAGAGGATGGACAACTTGTGTTCGATGGCGAAATAGGTTTATTTCCATTTACTGTAAAGGTTCCAGCCAAAAGAAACAGCAAGAATAGAGCTAAGGGCACACTGGAAACCAAATCCATGGATTCAATCACCAAGGATGTGATCAAGGCATGTTTGATCAACAATAAATGTTGTCACTTACCTCTAATATCATATATGTATTCTCAGAATGATTTCATCATTGAGATATCCACATAATATGTAGTCTCCATAGAGCAGATAGTGTTTGCACAATTACTCATGTGTTACATTATAATGACTAGTGGCCAAATGCAATAAACTGCATAATCAAACACATATTAATGCATAATCATCTATTTGGCCAATCAATGTAAGCATCAAGCATGAGCAAATGCATTGACAAGCTAATCTACCGGTGACTACATTAAACTAGTTCATTGTGTTAAAGTGGCCACCAAATTGCTAGGAAGTCAAGGATACCGGCCTTTATGTCCTCGATCGGAGGTTGAAGCAAAGAATCTTCGAAATCAGAAACAAAGCCGCACAGATCCTCCGAATAAGGAACAAAGCCGCACAGATCCTCCGAATCAGGAACAGAACCGCACAGATCCGCCACATCGGCAACTAAGTCACCCAGATTCGGTGAATCCAGCGATTGATATAAGCAAGGCACCACAGTCTCATCACCTGGAACATACAAAGAACCCAGAGTTAGTAAATCGCAGTCCGAAACGTCAGAGAATAGAGCCTCATCACGCGTCATCTCAGAGAACTCGACACTCGAGTGTCTCTGGAATGACAGAGAACTCGTCGCCATGTTCACCCGCCACCGATAGAGCCTCGGTGAGAAAACCACATCGTCAATTTTCTAGGGTTTTCAAAGAGAGATGAGCGGCGGATGAGCAATGGTGAGAGAGAGAGAGTAATGAATTTAGTTGGACCGATTAGTTCTTTTGGTGTGTAGGTAAGGTCATTTAATGGTTAGTTGTCGGATTAAATTTTAAGTGAGTTGTGTTAATAATGTGTAAATTTTTACAATAAATGGAAATGTACAAAAATTGTCGGGACGCCCGATATAGTAAAATGTACAAAAGCTTTCGGGACAGAGGGAGTATATAATAGTGAGAAAGGTATATACAGTAAACCTCTATAAATTAATAACATTGGGACCATGTAATTTTATTAATTTAGAGAGATAATATATCGATAAATTAATATTTTATTAGTTAAAAGAGAGACTTTTTAAATTCAACAATTTTAGAATGTATTGACGATAAGTTGAATTCAAATATATTTCATTAATTATATTTATGTACTCGAAACGATTTACAAGTTGCTTAATGGAAAATATCGTTTGAAAATTAGTCATGGTACAATATCAAATGCTCTCAGGATATTACCGGAGTATCGGTCAGCCCAGAAGGGTGGGGATATTAAGCGACACAAAATGAAAACAACGACCCTTCACAATTTTTTGTTGCAGTTAGAAAACTCGACATCGGAACTATTGACTGCAATTAAAAAAGTTAGGATGAAATCCAATAGATTGGAATTTAAGAAAATCTAGTAACAAATACATTCTTACTTTAGCAAATTAACATAATTTATCATTGTAATTTCTATGAATTATTAATTTAGAGTTTTAATGGAACCTAATAGTTATAAAGGAATTTTCCAAAAAATTATTATGTTATTATCTTATCAAATTTGATATTTTTTTACAAAGGTCCAAATCGGAACCGAAAGATTTTATTATTTTAGAGAATTTATTAATTTATAGTATTAATTTACAGAGGTTTTAAAGAAAGGGTTAATTACGCGTCAGGCCCTAGTAATAGTTTTAACTAGTGTTCAGGCCCCAATCAAATTTCATTTAGTATGAAGGACATGCTTTTCAAATTCCTAGAGAAAAATACTCAAACTATGCGATATGACATATTTACCCCTAACAGATGCGAAATTTACAAACTTTTGCCATCGTCTTCTCCAACGAGCGAGCTAATTTTCAAGCTCGATTTCCACCTATAATCTCGACATTCGTGAGCAGACGAGGTCCGACCCTGACCCGTCGTCGTAGTAGAGCTCGAAGGAGGCCACATGCGAGGCGACAGGCTGCCAGAGCTTAACTTAATTTTTTTGTTTTCCAAATCACTTGGCGATGTATGACACATCTCTTCTAGTAAATAACAAATCGCCGCACAAAAATACCACATCCTACACTAGAAATAACGATCCATATATTATTAATAACATAGTCTGTATACAACCCATAGATGGGGAGAAAAAGAACGAAATCACAAAACGACACTAAAAACAGATGAAAACCGTATAAATCACGTCGTTATTGACTCAATAAGGTAAAATAGACCTCAATTTCCCATGGGTACCTTGAATTTATACCGATTAGTTGCAAGAAACGGATATTATATTTTCCCTAAATCGTGTAAAAAAAATACTTATAACATAAAAAAGAAAAATAACAAATATCTTATGGCTAATAACAAATGTTGACTTAGAAGTAACACGTCGCTGAAAGGTAATAACGCATTGTCAGTCGTAAATAACACATTCTGTATACAACCAATGGATCGGGAGAAAAAGAACGAAAATCACAAACAACACTAAAAAACATATGAAAACCGCATAAATCGCGTCGTTGTTGACTCAATAAGGTAAAATAGGCCTCAATTTCTCATGGGTACCTCGAATTTATACCGATTAGTTGCAAGAAACAGATATTATATTTTCCCTAAATCGTGTAAAAAAGAAATACTTATAACATAGCAAAAAATAACAAATGTCTTATGGTTAATAACAAATTTTGACTTAGAAGTTTCACGTCGCTGAAAGGTAATAACAAATTGTTCGTCGTAAATAACACAGGCTGTATACAAGTAATGGATCGAATGGAATAAAACGAAAATCACAAACGACACTAAAAAACAAGATGAAAACTGCATAAATCACGTCGTCATTGACTCAATAAGGGCAAATAGACCTCAACTCTCTTGGGTACCTCGAATTTATACCAATTAGTTGCAAGAAATGGATATTATATTTTTCCTAAATCGTGTAAAGGAAATACTTATAACATAACAAAAAATAACAAATGTCTTAAGGTTAATAACAAATGTTGACTTAGACGTAACACGTTGCTCAAAGATAATAATGCCTTCTTTGTCGTAAATAACACATTCTGTATACAAGTAATGGATCGAAAGGGATAAAACGAAAATCACAAACGACACTAAAAAACAGATGAAAACTGCATAAATCTCAGCGTTTGTGGCTAAATAAAGCTTTTTCGTCCTCAATTTTAGATGGGTCTTACTAATAAGGGTAAAATGCGTATAACCCCCCTTGTGGTTTTGCGTAAACCCACATAAACCCCTGTGGTTTTTTATTGCACGGTACTCCCTCGTGGTTTAACTAGTGTTGCACCGTACCCCCTAACAGCAGTTTTTTGCCCGAAATTGGATTACACCCGCTCTTACTGCATGTGGGTTAAGCTTGGAACATATTATTTACTGTTAAATGATCAGAATAATCCCAACTATTCACCTTCTTTTTAAATGATCAATTGATAACCCTCGGACATCAGTTTTTGCCCGAAATTGGATTACATGCACTCTTGCACGCGCTCAAATGACCATATTATTCACTATTAAATGACCAGCATAACCCCAACTATTCACCTTCTTTTCAAATGATAACCCCCAGGATAACATTTTTTATTCTAGATAGGGCCGATGGTTATCATTTGAATAGAAGGTGAATATTTGGGGTTGCTCTAGTCATTTAACAGTAAATAATATGTTCCAAGCTTAACCCATCTGCAGTAAGAGCGCGTTTAATCTAATTTCGGGCAAAAAACTGCTGTTAGGGGGGTACGGTGCAACATTACTTAAACCACGAGGGAGTACCGTGCAATAAAAAAATCACAGGGGTTTATGTGCATTTCCGCAAAACCACGAGGGGGTTATACGCATTTTACCCTACTAATAAAGACGAATTTTTTTTGTATCGATTGAATTCGTGCTTCCACCCCCAAATCAAAACTTTCGTTCGGAAACCAATTCAATATCGACTTCAACGGCCGAACAATGTAAAGGGATTGAATAAGATAAAATCGAATCAAACGAGTCTTAATATTAAAAGAAAAAAGTAAGTCGATAATCATGAAATTGAGAAAATTTAGCTTTCTCTAAGACTAAAATGTTTTTTAAGTGAGTAACAGTTTACCCAACAAATATAACACATATACATGTAAAAAAACACTTCATTAAGAATATTCTAAAAGGTTTTGGACCGTCAGAGAATTTAACAGAATTGTAAGAGAATATTTACAGGACTTTCTCAAAATTGTACTACATTAATTGGAAATAATAACACATGTTAGGTAAAAAAACAGCACGAACTCAACTAATAACACATTGATCAATACTGATACCTCATAAATGGTGTTCAGTACCACGTCAATAATTCGATTAATTCGTACAAAAATACACTTTTATTTTGGATGTTTAATATGGATGTTCATGTAAATATATCATTTGATGAAGTTTAATCACCACATTCGTTTGAAAGACACATTAAGCGAAATTTGATGTCAATAGACGAACATTGATCTCAATAGATATATAAATATATAGTCCTCCATTGCAGAACATAGACTATTACATTTTCAATGGAACATAACATTATGAATTGCACCACGAACATGTTCAAACATCAACATTAAAGTACTAATAACATTTATAGACCGCAAACACAAAATACTAAGCTCAAAACCCTAAATCCGAAGCCCGAAACCCTAAACCCTAAAACCTAAACCCCGAACCCCAATTAAATACCTGCACAAGTCGTAGATCATTCTCCCAAAATTTCATGTCGTAAACCCTTAATCTTAACCTCGAACCCGTAAGTCCTAAACCCCAAAAACTACCCAAAAACCCTAGCGCATAGACGATAACCAATTATCCAGAAACCCTAGTGCATAGACGGCAATTTATAAAAATAACACTCTATTGGTAACAATTAAACCCGTAAGGGTACCACATTAAACTGTCCAGAATTTTTTTGTAATATCCCGCTGAACAGTTCAGAAATTCTACGGTGGCGCGAGAAACTTAAGGCTATGGGTCTCTCGAATCTACGTGTGTTACCTTCAATTTCAACTAGAAATATGCTTCGATGTACATATATTTTTATTGTTTCCGTAGACAAAATTTTAAGATTCCGTCCCGACACCGTCGCGCTCGTGAGATCCGCAACAGAGAAAGCAATATTAATTTGTAAATGAGTTTAACCAAGGCAACTATCGATATTATTATATGTGATAAACCCAAATCATAGAAATTTCTAAGATTGCAGATGCTATGACCGCATATGTTGAAATTATCGTCAATTTCATATGAATGTTGATAAGTTTCACAAAAATAACAAATGTCTTCAGGGTAATAACAAATGTTGACTCAAAAATAATACAGAAAGTTAATAACGTCTTGTTTGTCGTAAATAACACATTCTGTATACAAATAATGGATTGGGATAAAAAGAACGAAAATCACAAACGACACTAAAAAAACAGATGAAAACTGCATAAATCACGTCGTTATTGACTCAATAAGGTAAAATAGACCTCAATTTCTCATGGGTACCTCGAATTTATAGCGATTTGTTGCAAGAAACGGATATTAAATTTTCCCTAAATCGTGTAAAAAAGAAATACTTATAACATAGCAAAAATAACAAATATCTTATGGTTAATAACAAATGTAGACTTAGAAGTAACACGTCACTGAATAGTAATAACGCCTCGTTTGTCGTAAATAACACAGTCTGTATACAAATAATGGACCGAGATAGAAAGAACGAAAATCACAAACGACGCTAAAAAACAAATGAAAACTCATAAATCACGTCGTTATTGACTCAATAAGGTAAAATAGACTTCAATTTCTCATGTGTACCTCGAATTTATATCGATTAGTTGCAAGAAACGGATATTATGTTTTTTCCTAAATCGTGTAAAAAAGAAATACTTATAACATAGCAAAAAATAACAAATATCTTATGGTTAATAAGAAATGTTGACTTAGAAGTAACACGTCGCTGAAAGGTAATAACACTATGTGTGTCGTAAATAACACATTCTGTAGTCAACCAATGGATCGGGGGAAATATAACGAAAGTCACAACGACACTAAAAATGCATGAAAACTACATAAATCTCGGCGTTATTGACTCAATAAGGTAAAATCATGAGTACTCGAATTTATACCGATTACTTGCAATTTATGTCGACATCTAGATTCGATTTACCATTATTTTTTCGAATTTGCACCCTAATTAGACAAGCAAATTCTACCTCGTGCATCGTCAATATCATAATGAATCCAACATGACATGTCGAATCGGTTGGATTGGTCAATCGGATTTTTTTGTGCTCGATTCAGTGTAAGAAAAATTAGTTCGAAAAAATTCTGTTGATAACGTTTTGCAGTAGCAAAGTAACACAATGTTGTTGAAAAATAACGTATCTGTTTTGTATAGTAACATATGCCGTGACTGTATAACATATAATGAAGTAAAAGTGACGCTTCATATAAGACCAAAAAAGCACGTCGTGACTTTCGCTAGAAAAAAAGAGCAAAGGGTATTTTCGTCAAATTCTATTTTTGGGTCCTTTACTCAGATTTTTACAAAAAAATGGTCTCTTAAACTTATTCATTTTCTGATAGGGTCTGACAGGTAAATGAAAACTTTAGAGGGGCCTGAACAGAAATCTTCCCTTAAAGAAATAAGGGGCTAAAATGCAAAAACCCTAAAACCCTAGTGAGCTCAGGGGTGAGCCGCCTGTTGGTTGTATTGATTTGTACGATATAAATAAGAAACTATCGAATCCTATAGCTGTACATTTCATCTTTCAACTCTGCGGTGGACTGTTCAAGGTAAAGCCCTTTCCCTTGATCAATCAATGGGTCTGTTTCAATTTCCTGGCCGTGATTACGACGGAAAATTTGTAATCTGCACATATCGAAGGCTTCATGGGTTTCAATGAATAAGAACCCATGGAGCTCAATAAATGTGCTACAAATAGCTGTTATCCCGCGAATTTGTTTGTCGTCTTGGTCGAATTTTACCAAGAGTGTACTATTTCGGGACGAACATTTGCCCAATTTGATTGCTCTTTTCTTTTGTTCCGTGTCTTCCCTTGACTGAGTAGATCATCTTTAGGGTTTCTGGTAATTTTATCGATTTGTTTCCCGTTTATTCAGATAACTGATGCTCCGTCGAAGTTTCTTCAGTTAAATGGGTTATAGCCATATGTTTAAATCTTTAATCTGTCTATGACTTCTCTATAATAAGGTTGTCTTCTTTTTTATGCAATGGGTTGAGCCTTGAGGCAAGGAATTCCTTTTAGACATCTGCGGATTGGGCTATGTCCATATTTATAAACTGAATGTATACTGATCTTCATCTGCTTTTCCTTGCAAAATCCCGTTCCTCTGCTACTCCAAGGTCCTATTACTGTTTCATCTGAATGTTTAATTATGCTTTTGCATATCCATTCCCAGGTTTATTCATCCAACACAATGAAGAACCCAAAAGTCTTCTTCGACGTTCTCGTCGGGAAAACGAAAGCGGGGCGGGTCGTAATGGAGCTGTTTGCAGACACAACTCCCAAAACAGCCGAAAACTTTCGTGCCTTATGCACAGGGGAGAAGGGCATTGGTTCCTCAGGGAAGCCATTGCACTACAAAGGTTCAAAGTTCCATCGAATCATACCAAACTTCATGTGTCAAGGCGGGGATTTTACCAGGGGAAATGGGACGGGCGGTGAATCGATCTACGGCGCCAAGTTTGCTGACGAGGGCTTTAAGCTGAAGCACGATACGCCTGGCTTGCTTTCGATGGCTAACTCTGGGCCCAATACCAATGGTTCTCAGTTCTTCATAACCACGGTTAAGACGCCTTGGCTTGACGGTAAGCATGTGGTGTTTGGTAAGGTTGTGGAGGGTTACACTGTGGTTAAGGAGATGGAGAAGGTTGGTTCTGAGACGGGTTCGACTTTATCAACTGTTGTGATTGAAGACTGTGGTCAGATTTCAGACAACAACTAAATTGGGTTGAGCATTTGAGACAGTTTTGTGGTTTGGAGAAATAACTTGTGTTGTTCAGATATCAGACGACTAAATTGGAGAGATCTTTGTGGCTTTTTTTTTCTTTTTTAACCAATTCTTGATTTTCTTTTTCTCTAAGATGTCTCAAATTGGGTAGAATGGGATTGAGAGGACAAATACTCCCTAAAATTGACAATACTTTTATGGGATGATTAAATAATAGAAGGCAAGCCAATTAAGCGCATCTCAACCGAACACCAAAACCCAAAATTTGGGTCAATTCATTCCAACCGAACAGCATAACTAAACTCAAATTGCGTTTGGGACCTTCTCTCTCCTATTTTCGACGCATCTATGCGTTTCAAACAGTTAACATGCCTCTGATATATATTTATTACATTAAAGTCCTTTTTCTCTCTCTCATATTATCTGACATATATTTTCTCTCTCATATTATCTATATTCTCTCTCTGACATATATCTGCCAATATATTTATGCTGTGTTCACTTTCACTTTTGGAATAAATTATCTTTGGATTATTAATCCCAACCGCTATCGAATTCACGTGTTTACTTTCAAAGATATGGATTTAGTACTATTTGTAAAATTCCTAAAGTACTCTTTATTTCATCAATACCTAATTTACAAAAAAAGACTTATTTTTATGAATTGAAAAATATAAGATATGCATATCAATTTGATCGTCATGAAATAATGAATAATTAGTGTTGTTTATTTATTTTTATCAAATTAATCAAATGGGATAATGATAATTTTATAATTTGGTGGATTTGGGATATTTGAGTCATTTCCACTTTTTAGTCATTGGATTAATAATCCATGCCCAACCCTCGGTATACCTTAAGCCGGGCTTGTAGTATTATAGTACCGGGCCGATCAATTATTACGGGCTTTAGTCACTGAATTTTCTTTAAACTGAACGGTATTAGATTGGATAAGTTACTATTATCCGGCCTTATCCTGCAAACTAAACGTGGCCTACAATAGAGAAGAGACTCAAGAGACTATTAAATTGGACGGAAGGAAATTATTTTTGATTTATTGTTTTTCTTGGGTATACACATTAAATATTGATTTTATTTTGTTTATGTTCAATTTACAGAGCCGGGATGTAAAGTATTACACTATAGATGAAGCCAAAGTTAGACAGCCTTATGAATCGGCCCATACACCACCAAGAAAATATTAAATACTTATGAGTTTCTTACATGAGATTTTAATGAAATATAGTTATATTATTGAAGAGGGGGAATTAAAAGAATCCACATTTTGTGTGTATGTCAACATCTGCTTCTCTCTCACATTAATCAATGATTTTTATATGTATAACATTATTATTAACTTTACTAATTCTTTTACTAAATCTAAAATAATATTTGTAGTTTAATCTGTAAAGTTGTAAAATATGTGGTTAGTATTGAAATTTGTAACAAATGGTGTGGAAGTAAATATTACAAAATAGTCTTTTGAGTTTGAGAATGAGTTAAACGGTTGAAGAAGAATTACTGCATTTTGTGTTGGAGAAGAATTACAGCATTTTGCGTTTGCGTTTGAGAATGCATTTCACGGTTGGAGATGGTCTAAGTCCCAAAAAAGGAGTGGGGAAAAGGAAAATGGCATCATCGTTTTCAACTTCGACTAGCACATATAACAAAAGGTCCGTGTTCTTGGAGCATCCCTGTCTTCAGAGCCCCTCATAAATGCTCTCATGGAATGGAAAGGTGCTCAGAAGCATAAGTCATGAAAGATGCTAAAACAATTCCAAGCCCAAACCATCACACCCAATCTGTTATGAACACACAGAACCGTATCGTATCGAAAAAGTCAGGCATTTTCTATTGCAAATTTGTATAATGTAGAACGCATCACCGAATTTGAGCATGTGTTCTACGTTAGAAAGCGTGGACTCAAGTCAAGTGAACACAGAACATGATTTGTGAGCCTTATGTAAATGAGTTTCTGATTGGATATGGCTACAGATGCATAATGCAAAGAATATGAAGTATTACCTTACGAACAAAGCAGTCATCCCCAAAAGACCAGGCAACAAAGGTATTGCCAAGGAAGGACAGAGAAGCCATTGCCCAGCCCATAGCAACATGCACCAGAGTCACAAGAGGATGCTTTTCGTAGATGACCTAAAAAGAGATTGTCGGGAGTAGCGAGCCTGAGACTCGCCGGAGCAGCCGAGAACTGCCGGAGAAAGAGACCAGTCGAAGCTGAGGTGAAAAGAGCTGAAGAATGGCTGTTGATGGTCGCGACGAGCAGCTGCCGTTGGATCTTTGGCGCGCGATCAGAGGGCTGAGACTTAAAGATGACAGATTGAATGTGAGACGTAGGATCGCATGCGAATGGAAGAAACGGCCCAGATTAGAAGAGATAAGCTGATGCGGATAATGAATCTTGGCCCTTGGATCGAATATCGGACGGCTGTGGTTAAAGTGCTATTTCACTTATAAAGTTGTCATGCGTTTTAAGTGTGTTCATGCAAGATGGCATGTGCTACGTGGCAGCTTCAGCGACGTTGGATCAGATCTTAGGAACGGCTGGGATTGATCGCGGAACATGTGTTTTAAATGATTTCAGCTCTATATATAACAATGTTCTCAGTTCGAGTAGCTATCTTTGAGAGCTTGTAGTTTCTTATAAAGTGACAATCACAGAGAGGTGTAAACACAAAACTTGTAGAGGGCACAGCAGTGTACAACTTTTGTTGTGATCGATAAGAAAGGAAGCTCTGTTGATCAGTGGATGTAGGCTAAATTTCGGCCGAACCACGTAAATCCTGTTTTTCGTGTGAGTGTGTTCGGGTGCGAATTTTCGATTCCATTGAGCTCCAAATAGCTCAGATCGATCTTAAACACTTGCATATATAAAATCTACATTGAAACCTCGTTCGAGAGGTGCCATTTCCTCAACAGAGATTACCAAATTTGAATAAAAAGAGGTCATTTTAAAATGTGAGCGGGCTGAAATAGATAAGAAATATATAATGTCCTACTATTCACACCCCCACTAGAGGGTGAAAAATACATGAAATTTATAAAAATTAATATCATCCTAATTAATATTGCAAATTCCAGGTAATTTTCAACATCTATTCCATATTTTTAACAATAATTAATTGTTCAATTTATTTGACATTAACTCATTCGATTCAACATCAGGTATTTAATCTTTAATTTGTTTTATAATATATACTAATTTAAGTAACTTTTATATGCAACTTAGAATTAACCAAGAATATTAGTGTTATCTCATTTTAATATAATGTTCATATAATACGAATGTTTATTATTAGTGTATACAAATAGAAATGAAATTTCTTTTAAAGTACCGAAATTTATTTATTTTTGGTTAGTAAACATTATAACAGACATATTATATAAGAAGGGGTGTAAATAGTAATTTAGTGGATGCCAATAGAATTACCCAATATATACGATTGGTGGTCCACCTATTCCAGAATCATAATGCGAATGTTCGGGCCGGGTGGAAAGAGATGCCACATGGTTAGCCATATGCCTTACCCATTGGTTAATAATAAAATATTTCAATAATAATACATATAATTTGATTAATTTTATTTTCACTATTAGTAAAATATAATACATTTTAATTTATTTCGGTAATTCGATATACCGAATTTACCGATATCCAAAATCTATACCGAAACGAATTACTGAATTACCGAATTTTGAAAGAACAGAATACCGAACCGAACGGTTCGGTTCGGTTTTGTACCGAATTTTCGGTAATTCGATAAATTCGACTGGTATATCGAATTATGCACACCCCTAATTATTTTTTTTAATATTTTTAATTTTTTTTTTTTGTTTAGGTTTTTTTTTTCATTGTAATTCTTCTAGTAATTTTAAACTAGTAAGTAAAAGAAAATTTTCTGCAATAATTCTGTGTGATTCATCATTAGTTTTATTTTTATATTTTTTAGTAAAAGAATACATTATAATAAAATGATAATGAAATTGGATATATAACTAGATTTGATTTTAACGTAATTTCTTTTTTCAAGGATTTGTTGACTTGTAAAAATGGTTTGTTTGCTTGTGTTGTTATATATTGTCCTAGCTTTTCATATGAATAATTTGCTCGAAATACTAACGCAATACGCTGCGCTATTTACGCTACGTAATATCGTAACTAAAAATGCGACGCCTTGCGCAATATGCGTTTCAAAACATTGATCACAATAAACCCAAAGATTTGGCCGGTTTCGTTTATAGCATTTTGATTTGCGAACGTTAATGTCTGAATATTCCGATTTAGCCACTGTTTTGATTTTCTTTTTTAATTTGTAGGTACTTAGGTTGATCTGAATTCCCAAAATACCCAGAGGCTAAAACTGCTTCTTTCTGTTACAAAGATGTTCGACAACGACTTCGATTTCCATTACGTTTTCGTCGCGTGCACACCTTCAAAATGACAAGGTCAATAGCAGCTGTGATTAATGAGAGACTGTTATTACAACAGCAGATGAAATTAGTAGAATCAAAATGGGAACTATGAAAAGATAGTAATCGAATCTGCTCATCTATATATATATATATATATATATATATATATATATATATATATATATATATATGATCGAAGCTATTGACCATGAAAGAATCAAAAGCCAAAGTCCCGAAAAAACAAATAGGAAAAAAAATACCTATCTACCTACGGTGCTTGTCGATCTCCTGGCTGAGAAGCCGTGCCAATAAGCTTCTGCTCTCAGTCGAATTTTCGCCTTGCAAAAAACTGTACAGTGTGTGAAGTTCCTCTTGGCTTGACTTGTCAAATAAGCCTCGAAGTATTTTTTCAGCGCCAGGTTTGTGTCGTTTCCATGTTTCTTCATCGTTACACCTTTGTGGCTCAGATTTGATCATATGGCTGCTGTTGCTGCTACTTACATGGTGAAGATGCTGAGAAATCTGCATCAAAGGCCTCGATTTCCAGTAATTTGTACAGATTCGATTACGGTCCATGGCTTGGATTACCTGCCCGACATGGTAAATTTGAATAAAGTGAGAGAGAGGGGGGGGGGGGGAGGGAGATGGTAACCTAACATCAGCAGAACTGATCTAACATCAGCATATATATATTACAAAATCAGTTCTTGGATCGTCAAAATTAAACAGTAGAAAGGCTAAAACTGGGATAAAAAGGGCTTGCCTGTACAATTTCTGGGGATGAAAAACCAAACATTTCGATGCCATTGATACTGCCGAGCGGTTGCAAGGGAGGAAGATTTGGTTTTCCTAATTTATGTTGCTTTGTGATTTCATTGTTTACCCTCTCAAGAACGAGTTCCCAACATCTTGCAGCTGAGATATGAACGAATACTTCACTCGGGCTATGCTCCACAGAGACCTACGGAGAACATTTATTTGAAACTTCTTAAACAGGGAAATCATCCAAAACTAAGGCTGAGGCTGTGAATAATGCAGAGAGCATAAGATGGAAAATGATCGACTTACCATAAATAGAGGTCTGTCATGTCCCACATCAAGAACTTCGGAGATATAGTAGCACATGTTAGTTGGGTCTACGACATCTATATAACGGACTCTGCTCTTAAATCCTGAACGAAAACGAAAATAAACGAATCTAACTAACAATTAATCGGTAAAATTTTGCTGAAAAGATGAGAGCAACGTGATGTAAATCCAAAAATCATACCTTTTGGGTAAATAGCTCGACTGTCGCACCACAAACTTCCACCGCATACAGATCCGAAGTGCAAAGGCTCTACATTGCAATTAATCCTCCGAACTACTTTGGCAATTCGAGGACCTTTCTGACGATAAGATCTGTCCAAGACATTAGGCGAAGCAGAATGGCTGCCCGCCACACTTTGAATCACTTCTATTGATCTCAAACTAACATCTGAGTCCAGGTTTGTAAGACCATTTACTTCACATTGTTTTTCACGGTCATTGGGTTGTCGTATACTGTGACCGCAAGCATTATTAGTCTCACCATGTGTATCGCTCTCTATGCTCTTGCGACTATGACTTTTACAAGAATCTCCAGTTTCTGAAGAAAGTCTGACGCACGAACTGCTGAATTTGTTGGCTCCAGTAAGATTTCCGGCTTGTGCACGGTTTTCGCCTTCCACGAGCTCAAAATCAGAACCTTGCTTCATTCTTTGTGGCACTAAAGGCAAAGCACCGAAATTGCTTGTCGAGGCTAGATTCTCGGTACTTCCATTAACACTAGCATTATGTTGGTGGTGTTGAGTTTCAGAGTAAAACCTCTGTGCTTCTTGAAACTCCCCTTGGTAAAAGAAGGTTCTTTGTCTCCCTCACCATCATTCAGTAGAATCACCTCTTTTTCTCGACGGTCAGTTGACTGCAACTGTTCAGGTTTGTCTGAAACCAAATCTGCTGTTGGTGCGTCCACATTAGGGACTATAGAGAGCTGAGACGATGGCAATTTGCTTTTTGAAGCAGCCTCGATTAAATTCTCCTTTTTGCTCGGGGAAATAAGTTTTGCTGAGTCAACTTTAACGGAGGGTAATTTCAAGGAGACCTTCGTATTTTCTAGAGCCAACACGACCACAGGCGGGTTTGGCCTCGGAGAAGAGTTCCGACTGGGAACAGACTTAGTCAACACAGAAGAGTTACCAGGGGGAACGTACATAGTCAACTTCAAATTGTTTGCATTTGTTGGCTCTTTCTGCTCCACTGTAGAAATTGTGGACGAAACATAAGCCTTGTCTCTGGCAGCAGCCACTCCTTGAGCAGGGGAAGATATTTTACCGATCAAACCAGGAACTTGGCTATTGTCTTTGGAAATGTAAGAACTTAATGCAAGTCCCAGATCAAGCCTTGCCCATCTGTATATTGCACTTAGTTTTCCCTCCAAAGCTTCGACCAAAATGTTCAATTCGTTCATGTCGTAACGGAAAAGGAAGAACTTAGCGCCCCACGAACACGTACACAGTTGCTTTGCATGATTCAGGCATGCGTATTTCTGCGGCGAACAGTGGTGACAGCCAGCGGCTGATAAATGCAGATCAAATAGGCACACACTGCATTCCCTCTCACAATTGGCATCAAAGGAGCTGTCCATCTTCAGTGCCTGAGAGGATTTGCAAAGAGATACCCTCCTCACTTTCTCCAATCGACGCGATTCTACAAAACGTCAAGGGAACCCTTTTAGTGAAATAAGACCAAAAACCGCAGAGTGAATCCGTGGATACGTCTTAACTCAAGGCACACAGACAGTTTATTTCTCATATACCAAACACGAACGTAGAGAAAGAAAAAAGGATAACAAAAAGGGCTCATCAAGTACCTTGAATGTTTTCGATAAGATTCCATCCTTTCCACAAACATCCTTCCATCTCAAGTTCTTGGGAGTAGACTTTCTCAGTAAGTTAAATTCCCAATTTGCCTTCACAGCTTCTCTGGCAGCACCGAGCAACAGTTTATCATGCGAAATGGATGTGCGTCTACCTTGTTCGCTGTAAAGCTCAATAGCGTTGTGTCCGTGTGGTAACCAATCGACAGGTGCAACATTAACTGCTTCAGCACAATTAAAACCACAGTTGAATCCAGCATGATAAGCTCGAGGGAAGGTCAGGACAAACTCTCCAGGGTTCTGAACACAACGATAAACAGGTACGCCCTCAGCTTTTAGGATTGAGGGGGAAAGTTGAGTTACCTGCATATGATTTAAAAAGCGATCAAACTTCAAACTTCCAACTCGACATCATTAGATGCTTTATGTCATGACATCAGCAAAGTCTACATTGCATGGTCTATGGTCAAGTATGGGATTTGACATCTATCTCTCATGGGGAAATAACAGTAAAATATACCAGCTTATGAAGCAAGTCAGGTTGCTCCTCAAAAGGTCGGGAGATGCTTTCTCATAGCTGCTTCGAGTTTCCCTGCATCAGGTCCTGGAACACCATACCAGACTTTTGGAGCTCCCCAGTGCATGTAATTCAAAGAATATAGGTGGTGGTCCTCAACATGCTGTCGCATTTAACGTTGTGGAGGTCAGATATATGTGTATATATATATATATGCAGCAAATTTAACACAACGAGAGATATTGCGCATTGTATATATGTACTTGCTGTAAATACGACATAACCGGAGATATTGCGCACATTATATATATTCTTGCGCCAAATATAAGACAATCGGATATGTTATGCATTTTCAATTAATATAAAGGCCGCTAGTACCTATATTCATTCAAATGGTTGTCTAAGCACCAAATATCAATTCAGCATCTAGAACCATGATAAGAAGAATATATCTTCCTTGCCTTACCCAGCAAAATGAAGAAAAGCACATCCCTACGTATAGCCAAGGAACTACGACGCCTGATATGTCATTACTTTCAAATGATAATACAGAGCCAGGTAATCTGGGGAAGTTATTCAAGTTCCATCCTGAGTCAATGTACTTCATTTCAGTGGCAGAACCAACTTGCTGGTTTTTTTTAGGAAATCCGCTTCCAAAGACCCCTGTTTCCAAATCGGCTCCATACAACACCTAATAATATTAAGAATGCAAAGACGAATAATTTAATTAATTGGAAGATGAAACCACTTCGTGATGTACACGAAATACTACAAAATTACCTCAATTTCCTCAGTTGGTTCCTCCACCATGCGCCAATATTCACCCTCAATAGTGTCAACTGAAGGTCTTACTCCTGTCTGAAAACTGTTACTAGTAAAGTAGACCATGAACTCATCCGCATACTTCTGAAATGCTTCCAGCGTAAACTCCGGCCCAGGCTCAAAGCCGAATCTTTCAGCCTCAAATAGATTGACTTCACCACATCTCTTAATTTCCTCCTGGTGCGCTTCGTTATCAACGCTATCTTTCCCTAACCTTCTCTTTTTCCTCCTCTTGTTCTGATTAACAGGTAAAGGCTTTCTCATTGAAGTTCGATTCTGAAGTTTGTCAATCCTCTGAACTCGAGTGCTGAATTTCGAATTTTCCCAAATATCCTTTTCCTTAAGGGGGCACGGAGGTTTCCATGAGAGCGGTGGCACTATGCGACAAATCCCATAACTTTCCGCTTTAGAACGTATGCTTTCTATGTAATTTATGGTGTCCTCAAATTCCTGTCAGTAAACAATGTGCATACAAAAAATGCATGAAAATTGAGAATGTAAAATAACAGCCAATAGCGCGACAGACAAAATTATTTAATTGAAAAAGAGCGATCTGAAAAGTATCGGAAGTAAGACATAATAAACACGTTTAAGCGCACAAAGGGATAAGAAAGACCTCTTCAGTAGGATAGAAAACTGGCGCCTCCTCAAGTTCAGGCTTACGAGCCTCCTCAGGACGCCATTTTGCAATCACCTGATGCAAAATTCACATCATTCAGGGTTTCACACATATACGTTACTCGTGGGTGGGTGGCAATAATGCGCTAAATAAAAAAGATGCGCTTGATATCGTATATTAAGACGTTTTGGCAACTAATTTCTATAACTTCACAGCAACTAAGGTTTGATGCGTACGCGTTGTTGAACAACTAGGTGGTCACGTGCTTCATTAATCAATACTGACCTTTTGGCAGGTTCTACACTCTTGACATCCACGAATGACACCTTTTGGAAGTCTAGGAATCGTAAGCTGCACATTTAGGTAAGATATAATGTCCTGGAATCATAAATGCCTGAAGAATGAAATTTATGCTTAGCGCAAATCTACGCTGCTCCACCTGTTCGGATTTGCATTCCACCCCCGGACAATTTTCAATTTGGTTGCCAATGGCCCCGGAAGGACGTTTAAGGCAATTCAGGGGCTTCGATTCATTGTTAGATTCAGTCCCACTATCCAAACTGAATGTTTGTGACTCACAAACACTAGCTTGGCTCGAGTAATTGCTATTTGGACCCTCCCCCACTCTGTTTAGAGTGAAGGGGATAACAGATTCAAAACCAGGAGGGATTGAAGGGGTATCCATGCTATATCTTCTTTGGCACACGGCTCAATGTCTCGAACTATTGATATTAGGTTTAAGCCCAGGTACTTCCTCGATCATCATCAACCTTCAGATTCATCAACAGCGAAATAAAAAAAAAAAAAAAAAAAAAAGTGTGTTACTGAGACACTAATATATAGAAAGGAACTATGCAAAACACCACTCATAAGCGTGGAAAAGGAAGTGCCAAATCACACGTGGAAGGACTATTTACCGTTTCAAAGCATCTCAAAATAGGCACTGTGACAAAAGGACTGAAAGCAAAGGGAAATGAGACGTGGCCCAAAATAAAAATTTTATGTACACTAACTAAACAGCCAATAATAGCCTAGTATTCCTTCTGTATTTCTGAAACCAGACCGAGAATTGATCGCTCACGGGGGAAAATGAGGGGAAAAGGGGACGAATGTCCCAGATTTCAGCATATAGCACACGAACATTTGCTTATGACAAATGAAAGTATTTGCAAAATCACGACGTACCATTAAGATCTGACGACATGAACTTCCTCCTTCTCTGGGACCTGACAAATCAGCTGAACTAAAAATTTCCAGAAAGAAAAGACATAATAAGATGTAGACAGCAGATGAAGATCATGTTCATCGCCAGATTAAAAACAAAAACCGTAAAAATTACAAACACCAATCAATTAACACGTAACCCAACAGATCTAACCCTAATCCTAATTCAAACTACAAAGCATCGATAGCTAACAGTTTCAAACTACAATTCCAGCTGAGATTAACTCAGACCTAGTTAGAAGAACCCAGATGAAATTTGGCAAATCCATGTCAGGTTAGGCTTTGGCATTTACATAACAGAAAGATAAAGTTAGTAATGAAATGAAAAAATTATATAAAATTAGAAGAAAAAAAAAGTATATGATTGAATGGTCTAAATCCAAGAGGCCAAGCAACAGCTACAAACCCTAACCCTTTTTCTCTGTGATCATCAATCATCAACAAACATAAATTCCACTCACCAAAAAAATCCTCACCAAAAAAATCCTGGATTTCAAAGTCTTGTGTGTGTGCCCTTCACCTAATTTCATTAATAACCCAATTTTTAGCTATTTATTATCCACAAAGAAATTGATATGTTATTTGGCAGAAGCATGCACTAAATAAATAAATAAATAACAAAAACCGCGTGTTGCTTATAGGAATAGGGCTATCGAACGTTGGTGAATGTAAATAATATAACAGAATTACTGGGATAACCTTTAAGACGTCATAGAAGCTTAAGGACTTCATTAGAATGTTAAAATAGTTGAAGGGCTCTCTATTCAAACTAAAAAGCTTCGAGGATTCAAGTACAATATCAGTGTAACATGCAATTTTCAAAAACATATTTCAACACTAGCATAATAAATTTTTCCCCGATATCGAAACTAATTTCGTTGCAAATTGCGCATCGACAACATACGTCTCTTTGCCCCGCTTATTACGGTCTTTTTTTCAGTTGGATTTTCGATTGGAAATTTTGTTATAACTAATACATCCTATGGTCTTCTAAAAATAAATCAAATCTTCAACCATTTCAGAATAAACCCAACAATAATATGTGTCCTCTCAAATTATACCAACTAGTACTTTCTTGCGCACCTAATATGTGTGCTTAAAATATAGTTATATTGAAATTATTTTAAATTTTGAAATCATTATTTCTAGTGTTAAGGTGAAATACATTTTTAAATATATAAAAAGAAAGTTAGTTATAGATGCAAAGTACAGTAAATAAAACAATTATGAGTGATATGAAAATTACTTAATTAGTTAAATTAGAAATGAGGGCCTAAATTGCAAATAAGTTACACAACAAATTGTGGCAGTTTATATCCACCCCAACCAATTATATAATAGTATAGACGTAACATGTTCAATAGATTAAATTTCATTTGTGTTTAGTTTTTATGTCTTTTTTTTTCTTAACTATTTTCGTTATGTTGTTTTTTTTTTTGCATGGCGAGTGTTTGAGCAGGATTATCTATCCATCACGACAATTGACGAGCGTCGCAGATTTCGTCTTGACTAATCCTTTGTCTCGCTTTTGATATTGTATTTCTCTACATTCTGATAAGTTGTTCTTTATTAATGATCACCACCAATCATGTTCGACAAAATAACTACATAACATCGGTAGTTACGTGTAACTTACAAATATTCTTATACATAGTTAAATTAAAAAATAACTATGGTCAATAATATGACTTCATTTATAAAGTTTCAACAAAAAATTACTCTAAATATATTAAGTATATGAATATATTTATATATTAGCGCATGTAGAGTGTGGAAACAATAATTTTGAGAATTATTTGAGTTTGTCTCAACATAGAAATTATTGTAGTCACGGTTGCTCGAACACCGGCCATTTAAAATAACAAATAATGTAAAAAGGTAACATTAAAATAAAAATAAAATCGAAAAAAACGAAAAAGGAAATAGGAAAGTAATTTTTTCTTAAAGAAAACCACAAAATAAAAAATGTTAGGAGTAAATAAACGAAGGAAATTACAAAAATGACCTTAACCTGGTAATAAGTTACAAATAATTGGGGTTCAATTTAAGAAGACACTTTTTATTATTGGGTTTATTTTTAAAAGAATCAATAAGGGCAGTGTTTAGTTGCAAAGTTAGATAAACCCAACTTGGCAAGCCCGTGGGATAACTCATCAGCCCATGTCTTACACATTACAGTAAATTGGACTCGTGTTTCTTTATTTATTAGGCCACGTAAACACAAAGATAGTTGGCCTATAACGGCAAAAGACTATTATGTCCTTCATCAACAGTGATCTATTTCTTCCTCCCGTAAAATAATCTATCTACCTGCAACGATTTTTTTTTTGAACTTTGATTTGAAGCCCTCGTTGAATCTTTACTGAGGTAGTAGTACAAGCGCTCGAGGTACTCACAACATTCTAACACCATTCATATTCCTCTGTTCTATTATTACCATTCCGTTTTTAGTTGCAGTTTCATTTGATGAAATATTGCCGATGAAATTGAACGATTTAATGAAGTGATGTGTGGTGTTGCTCGGATACTCGTATTTGGTATTGTTGTAGTCTGTGAAAATACGACAAATAGCAATTTGTGGACATATGAGGTAATTTTCGTCATATGCAATTAACAACTGTAACTAGTAACGAAAATCACAAAATTAACATTCAACTTGAAACCTTCGTGCGTTACAAAAGCTATTTAATCCTTAATAGCTTGTCTTTGAAAGATTTGGCAGTGCTTGCTGATAGAATAAAACTAGGTCATGGTGTAAGCTAAAGAAGAAGGGGGAATTGAGATTGGGGCGAGGTGTCGCAGGATGTGCATA